>JAOPSE010000018.1:9511738-9663862 GCA_029449295.1 Zea luxurians | reverse complement strand
TCCATCTGCAGTTTGTGTGCATGGAACTTATAGAAAAAATCTTGATTCGATTTTGCAATCTGGGCTAAAGCGAATGGCAAGGTTACATGTACATTTCTCAAGTGGCTTACCATCAGACGGAGAAGTAATCAGTGGTATGCTTTCTTTCTTTAGAGACACATCGGTATTTAGGTTGTGTTTGAATGCATTAGAGCTAATAGTTAGAGGCTAAAATTAGTAGGAGACATCCAAATACCCTAGCTAATAGTTTAGGTATTAGATATTTTTAGTGAATTAGTTAATAGTTAGCTAGCTAATTCGACTAGCAATTTTTTAACCAACTAACTATTAGCTATGTTGCATTTAAACACCCCCTTAATATGTTCATAGAAGAATCAATTATGTTACATTAGCAGATGATTTGAGTATATCAAGGTCATCGGGGATTTTTTATATAGAAAAGGTCTATCATCAAATTTCTGTTTTAATCTAATATGCTTCCAGTCATCATCATTATTCCCTAAGTTAGCTGTTTACCTAGATGAAATGATGACTTCTGTTGTTGCACTTCTGTAGCATGTTTTTCAATGTTTATTCTGTTGCTGCCACACCGAACTTGAATTCCTTTTTTCCATCTTCAGGTATACGGCAGAATGTAAACATCTTGATACATCTGGATGTTAGTAAAGCACTTAAAGGTACTATATAATGCTTACAAATAGGCCCCCAAAAAGTTCTTGCGTTTTCTGAGTGCTAGGGGCTGATATAACACCTAAATTTGTCGTGCAGATGGGATGAAGCTTTATATTTCAGACAACAAAGTGATCTTGACAGAAGGATTTGATGGCGTCGTCCCTGTGAAATACTTTGAAAGAATGGAAACATGGCCAGGACGAGCTCCAATACCGTTCCAAAGATAACAGGCCCATGTTTCAGCATTGCTAGTTCGTACGTACTGAAAAATGATTTGTCATTCTGTATACCGGAGAACCATTTTTCAGTAATTCGCATACACTATTTTTGGGGTTTGGGTTTTTTTTGGGTGGGGTGAGGTTTTGGGGGGGGGGGGGGGGGGGGGGGGAAGTTAACATGCATTATGGGTGTGGAATATGTCACTATTGTGTTGGGACCTCTCAGATATTCGTTTGATGATTTTTGCATACTCTGTGAAAAGCCGTGGTTCTTCGTGACCTTTATTTTTTTTTTTTGGATTTTTTTGTGTAACGAAACCGAAAGACGAGCGAGTTCTTTTCTTCGTGCTTGTCAACCGTCTATCCTAATTATCTGAATGAGGCGATGGAAATCCATGGCGCTTAGGACATGATATCCGTGCATGGAGTATGAGGAGAAGTATCCAGAGGATGCAGCAAGCAGACCTTGAAATGAAAAGTATCATCGATCTGAGAGTTGCCTGCTGGCTGGGCTGATGCCCTTCCTGTAAAAGTTCATTACCAGCTCTGCTCCTGGTGTTAGAGCTGATTGACGTGCGGATGATGGCTTTTAAATTTTAATGTCATGAGGCTTGATCATTCAGAAATACAGCATCGCTGTTTGGCACCTTCCAGAAGCATACGCCTGAGGAGCGCAACGTCACTTCTCCAAAGTTTTTTTTTTGTATGTGTGTTACCAATCACTGGAAAATAACAACCTAGGCAATAGCTTGTACGGACGAGAATATTTGGACCATGAAAATGTCACTTCCGCGGAAAAGAAGTGCGGGGCAGGAGATCATGTTTGAATCAGCTTGCCAATTCCCTTCCACGAGGTGAAGAAACATATTTAGTTCAGTTCTACCCCAATCCATATGGATTAAGAGGGATTGAAGGAGTTTTAATTCCTAGTAAATCAAAATCTCTCTCAATCCATATCAATCCTCTCCAATCCGTATGGATTAAAAATAACCGAACAAACCCTTAGTGCTTGTTCGGTTACTTTCAATCCATATAGATTGAAAGGGATTGATATGAATTGGAAGATATTTTGACTTATTAGGGATTGAAACCCCTCAATCCCCCTCAATCTATATGGATTGAGGTAGAACCGAACGAGCCCTTACTGGTTTGGCAGCGACGAGAGGAAATTCCTAGGGAAATCAGCCCTAAAGGAGATTTATAGAGGCCCTTTCATTTCCAGGAAGTACCTCCCCCTCTCGGATATACTTACCTGGCACCATTTGGAAGTCAAGGGATTAAATACCCCTCTTGAACAAAATACTTTAAAAAATCAAAAAATCAAAGAAAAAAGAGAAATATTTGGGAAGATCAGAAACACAATGAACATCACTAAAAATCCAAAAATAATGCACCACATATAATTCATGTAAAGTTTAATTTGAATACCATATAATATCCATCGAAGCTAATTCATCTATCATCACATCATATAAGGTCACCTGTATTCACACATCACACATATAGATAGACAATATAATATAAAAATGGAATACAAGTCTCTTGGTTAGGAACTTCGGCACTAGAATAAATTACGAGTTTAACTCTTTTTCACAAGCTTTATGTGGAATGCCATTTCATTTTTCTCCATGTTGGTTTCATATGTTGCCTCCACTCTGCAAGTAATACCAATTGACACGTTGTTAATAACTTAGTATACATGGTTGCATGCACATAACCAAAGCAACAGAGAAAAGTCACCAGGAGCTAAAAAAATCTGAATGCTTTCCTATTTGCATGCACAGTAGCTAAAAAGTCACCAACAACAGAGAAGTCTGCCTTCCTATTTGACAGAGATGCAAGAGGCACCATAAAATACTTCAGCTAACTTAACCAAAAACTGAATCCTTTCCTATTAGATACTAGACGGCCAAATACCTGTCCCTCGCAGCAATTAAAAATACACAAGCATGGTAAAACTGAACATATATCATAAAACTGCTATTACTATTATAGATCAGCGAACAGCTATTACTATCGCACATAAACCTGAATGCATAGCAGTAACCATGTTGAAGAGTAAGTGTGCTTAATTAAATTTTTTTACATCTGCTTTGCTAATAGTTCTAGATTGGTGAGACCAATCTAGAAAGGTTAAAGAATGCTATAATAGAGACCACTGTTTTAAAAAGACTGAGTTAATGCTATTTAAAATTTTATTCCTTTGGGTTTCTAGATCTCAATTCTCAAGCATGATTCTAAACTAGCACATCAGTTCACAGAAACTAATAAGAAAGAAATGCAACAATCTTTTCTAGGTACATATTCTCATGTACTTCTATATTTTTTAGATAATGGAACAAAGTTTCACTGTACTTCAATATGTAGTCGTTGATTATTTGTGGTTTTAAACCTAATAATTTTTTAGATAATAATTGCGATTATCTAATTTGCAGACTACAGTGATACACCTATTGACCTTAAACCATTCTCTCAAGAAGCCGAACCAAATAGTCAGAACTGACAAGCTCCTAAAAAGTATACGAAGTCAGTGCAGCATCAATTTTCAGTGAAGAAATGCAAGAACTAGATGGTGGTTCTCCTTTTGTCTACAAGTCATTCTGATCCATTAATAGTGGCTACTGATGAAACCAAGCAACTAAACCCCTTCTGAGGTTAGTTCATTCAAACCTCCAAACAATTGTTGAATGCAGATTTTTGCAGTGAATTTATTAAAGAACCCAGTTCAAGTTCAACTGAACAAAAAATGCATCAAGATGGACAGTTTAAATAGATCAATCGATGTATAGTTCTGATCCAAAAATAGGCATCACTTTTTTTGATGAAGGGGCAGAGCCCCCTATTTCATTAAGAAATAGGATAAGAGTCATTACAAACCGAAACGATGAGTAGCAACCCATCAACACAAGAGCACCTAGTGGAACTAACCCCTACATACTATCATACTATATAAGCAAGGATCAGCCACCACTAACATCCATCCAGGCGAAACCATAGTTTTTAAGCAGAGCTTATTTACAACGGCTAAAGATAACCGAGCAGCTACGAAGCTAACACGACAGATAGATCTAGTTCACCAAAAGGACATTCTAGCACTTGAGCGGCAGCCAACAATAGACATGCGCCAAAATCACCCCTTCAACCAGAAATGCGACGGTCTCTCGGACACCACCCATACGACCGGCTCATCACTTCACTTGCTATCTTTCTGATTAGCCGTGTCAGTACCCTCAATCAGGGGTACCTTCTGCTACTGCATAAAGGCGCCGCACCCGTGCAACGCCTCAAGACCACGTGGAGAATGGCGCCCAATGAGCAGGTCCAAGAGCGCTGCATGGCAAGGAAAGGGAGTACATCTTGGTGTTCGTCGCTAGGTCTGGACCCCCGCAGAAAGACACCGGACCCCTATACATACAAGTCCAGGGCCCCAAGAAGGTATGTCGAATCACCTGGAAGGCCCTAGTGTTGGCAAGGTCCCGGGACGAGGAGGACCCCGGCGTAGGTAGGGGTCCGGTGCTGGCATGTGTCCAGACCTTATCCTGCACTGTCCACTGCTGCCGCGTGGCTTGTGGCCCAACACATAAACCAACGGGCCAAGCCTGGCATAAAGCCCACCAAGCCGAGCGGCCTCTGCATTTATTGTTGAAAGGACGCGCTGCCTGCCACCACGCCAGCAGGCGACGCACCCTCCCAGCATTTAATGCGTCCTGTCCAATCCGATGGCAGGCGGCGTCAGGGTCATCCAGCAGGCGGCAAACAGTACGCCCGTGCCGAGCGGTGCACCGTACTCATCGTCCCTTCTATAAGAAGCTTCCCTTGCACGCCAAGGATACGCAGATCTCAGATGTCGGGGCCCAAGAAGAGTGCCCCAGCAGCACACATTTGTGGCTCCAAGTACGATATTCGTTGTGTCCCTGGGCCCACATGTCGGGGCTCAGTACCTTTGTGCATGCCCCCTTCAGCTATAAAAGGGGAGGCATGCGGCGTTATAAGACACACCCAATCTTAGGCAGACACTCACAAGTTCATACAAGCTCCTGAAGCAATACATCACACAGTAGAGTAGGGTATTACGCTCCGGCGGCCCGAACCACTCTAAACCCTTGCGTGCTCCTGTGTGTTGATCCACCAGTCTCGTAACAAGCAAAACGCTTAGGCCCCTCCTCTTTTTAGGATTTAGGGCGGGTGCAATCCGCCACCCGGCCGGGGAGATTTCCTCTCCGACATTTGGCGCGCCAGGTAGGGGGCTAGGCTTCAAGTTTTTGCTTGTTTTCTTGCTCAGCATGATGGTGCGGATCATCGAGCACCGCGCCAGGACTTCGGAGGATTTCGCGATGGAGCAAGAGGTTGCATACTCCGCACCACAAGTACCCGATCGCCCCGACTCTGGGGCTGCTGCCGTACACACCGTACAGCAACACACGCCAGCGCAGGCGTCCCGGACTCCGTCAAGGGCAGCGCCTACGGCGTTGTCTGCAGCCAGAGAGTTGCTACGCCACCCCCCTAGCTCCACGGCCTCGCCAGAGGCCATGAAACAGTGGCATGACGACGTCGACCGGCTACTCGGCATGGCGCATTCCACTTCGACCAGGTCTAGGCCTGGGTCATCCCGACGCCAACGCGAGGCGACGGCGTCTGTGCGCTCGCCCTCCGTAAGGGGAGCACAGACCGACGACCTCCGGGCAGAGCTCAACCGTAGGCGTACGGGAGAGGACACCCGGATCTCTTTGGAAAGGGCGCGGGAGCGCCGACAAAACATCGAGGGTCGAAACCTCGACCGAGATTTCGCTGTGGAAGCACCGCAGACACCAATTGTCGGGGACCATAATTAGGGGTACCCTCAAGACGCCTAATTCTCAGCTGGTAACCCCCATCAGCATAAAGTTGCAGAGGCCTGATGGGTGTGATTAAGTCAGGGATCAGTCCATACGAGCGACTCGATCACGCCTCGCCCGAGCCTAGCCTCGGGCAAGGGCAGCCGACCTCGAGGGGTTTCCGTCTCGCCCGAGGCCCCCCTTTTTAATGGCGGACACATCTCCGGCTCGCCCGAGGCCTTGCCTTCGCTAAGAAGCAACCCTGACTAAATCGCTGCGCCGACCGACCGAGTCGCAGGAGCATTTAACGCAAAGGTAGCCTGACACCTTTATCCTGACGCGCGCCCCCCGGCAGAGCCGAAGTGACCACTGTCACTTCGCCGCTCCACTGACCGGTCTGACAGAAGGACAACGCCGCCTGCGCCACTCCGACTGCAGTGCCACTTGACAGAGTGAGACTGACAGGCAGTCAGGCCTTGCCAAAGGCGCCATAGGAAGCTCCGCCCGACCCAGGGCTCGGACTCGGGCTAAGGCCCCGGAAGACGGCGAACTCCGCTCCGCCCGACCCAGGGCTCGGACTCGGGCTAAGGCCCCGGAAGACGGCGAACTCCGCTCCGCCCGACCCAGGGCTCGGACTCGGGCTAAGGCCCCGAAAGACGGCGAACTCCGCTCCGCCCGACCCAGGGCTCGGACTCGGGCTAAGGCCCCAGAAGACGGCGAACTCCGCTCCGCCCGACCCAGGGCTCGGACTCGGGCTAAGGCCCCGGAAGATGGCGAACTCCGCTCCGCCCGACCCAGGGCTCGGACTCGGGTTAAGGCCCCGGAAGACGGCGAACTCCGCTCCGCCCGACCCAGGGCTCGGACTCGGGCTAGGCCCCAGAAGACGACGAACTCCGCTTCGCCCGACCCCAGGGGTCGGACTCCGCCCTGGCCTCTGCCGAACGACCTCCGCCTCGCCCGGCCCAGGAGCTCGGGCTCGGCCTCGGCCATGAAAGACAGACTCGACCTCGGCTTCGGAGGAGCCTCCACGTCGCCCGACCTAGGGCACAAGCCCGCCACGTCAACAGGAAGCGCCATCATCACCCTACCCCGAGCCGACTCGGGCCGCAGAGAACAAGACCGGTGTCCCATCTGGCTAGCTCCGCCAGATAGGCAATGATGGCGCCCCGCTAGCCCCGTGACGACGGCGGCTCTCAGCTCCCTTACGGAAGCAGGGGGACGTCAGCAAGGACCCAACCGCTCCGACAGCTGTCCCTCCGCCAGGCTCCATTGCTCCTCCGACAGCCACGACACCACACCAGCTAGATGCCAAGATCTCTCCGGCTGCCACATTGGCATGTACTTAGGGCGCTAGCTCTCCCCCGCTAGACACGTAGCACTCTGCTACACCCCCATTATACACCTGGATCCTCTCCTTACGCCTATAAAAGGAAGGACCAGGGCCTTCTTAGAGAAGGTTGGCCGCGCGGGGACGAGGACGGGGCATGCGCTCTCTTGGGGCCGCTCGCTTCCCTCACCCGCGTGGACGCTTGTAACCCCCTACTGCAAGCGCACCCGACCTGGGCGCGGGACGAACACGAAGGCCTTGGGATTTCCACCTCTCTCACGCCCGTCTCCGGCCACCTCGCTTTCCCCCCTTCGCGCTCGCCCACGCGCTCGACCCATCTGGGCTGGGGCACGCGGCACACTCACTTGTCGGCTTAAGGACCCCCCGGTCTCGAAACGCCGACAGTTGGCGCGCCAGGTAGGGGCCTGCTGCGTGTTGACGAGCAGTTTCCCATCAAGCTCCAGATGGGCAGTCTCCAACGACCTCTCCAACCCGGGACGGTGCTCCGTTTCGGGAGTCTCGAGTTCATGTCTCTCGACGGCAGCTACGACATGATACTCCTTCCACCGCCGCGCGACGACGACAATGGCGGCCGACAGCCCGCCCGCCCGCGGCGGAATCGACGACGTCTTCCCCGCGTGGTGGAAGAACAACATTCGAGCTCGCCCCGTCCTCTCCCCCGCCATCGGAGGAGGAGGCGGGGCAACCAAGGCCGAGCGGGAGGCCGCGCTCCGTCGGCTGTCGAGCGAATCGACGTCCCCAGCGCCCCAACGGAGGGCGCGTCGGGCGTCGACCTCGCGTTTGAGACGAAGGCGAGCGCCGTCCCCCCGCGACACGCCAATCCCGAGCAAGTGGACGACGCCAGCACGCTCGCGGAGGGCCTGCAGGACGTCGCCCTCGTACCCAAGACGACGGCGCAATCAGTCCCCGACGTGACTATGTCGCCCCTCGTCGACCAAAAGGTACCGACTGATTCCCATCCTACCTCATTTCGACTCGGCCTCAACCCGCCTAGCGACCTCGCTTTGGCGGGCGCTCACGTTGAGGCGAGTGCAACCCCTCTGGGGTTTCGTATGCGGTCGCCTTGGGACCGATTGACGGACGTCTCGACCTACGGGCCCTCTGGGTCCGAGGAAGATGACGATCCCAGCGTCTGTTGGGATTTCTCTGGATTTGGCAACCCCAGTGCCATGCGGGACTTTATGACCGCATGTGACTACTGCCTCTCCGACTGTTCCGATGGCAGCCGCAGCCTTGACGACAAGGACTGCGGCCCAAGCCGCGAATGTTTCCACGTCGAGCTAGGGGATCCCTCCGAAGGCAACCATCTCGGCATGCCGGAGGATGGTGATCTCCCTAGGCCGGTGCCTCGCGCCGACATCCCGCGGGAGCTAGCTGTGGTCCCCGTTCCGGCGGGGGGGGTCACGACCCACAGCTCGAGCAAGTCCGCGGGGTGCAGGCCAGGCTCGACGAGGGAGCAGGAGCGCTCGAGTCGATCCGCCGGGACGTCGGGCAGGTATGGGCGGGCCAACCCCCGGCCGGAGAAATACGTCACCTGCCCCAGGGTTTCCAGCACCGCGTCGCCAACGATGTCAGGGACAGGCCGCCACCCGCATCCAGCGGGGTCGGTCAGAACCTGGCAGCCGCAGCGATGCTCCTCCACGCGATGCTAGAACCATCAACCACCGAGGGTCGGCGAATCCAGGGAGAGCTCAAGAATCTCCTGGAAGGCGCTGCGGCCCGGCGGGCCGAGAGCTCTGCCTCCCGAAGGCAGGGGTACCCCTCGGAACCTCATGTCGCGACTTCCCGATTCATGCGGGAAGCCTCGGTCTACACCGGGCGCACGCGCAACACCGCGCCTGCGGCCCCAGGCCCCCTCGGCAACGAGCACCATCGTCGCGACCGTCGGGCCCGCCTCGACGAAAGGGTGCGCCGAGGCTACCACCCCAGGCGTGGGGGACGCTACGACAGCGGGGAGGATCGGAGTCCCTCGCCCGAACCACCCGGTCCGCAGGCCTTCAGCCGGGCCATCCGGCGGGCGCCGTTTCCGGCCCGGTTCCGACCCCCGACTACCATCACAAAGTACTCGGGGGAAACGAGGCCGGAATTGTGGCTCGCAGACTACCGCCTGGCCTGCCAACCAGGTGGAACGGACGACGACAACCTCATCATCCGCAACCTCCCCCTGTTCCTCTCCGACACTGCTCGCGCCTGGTTGGAGCACCTGCCTCCGGGGCAGATCTCCAACTGGGATGATTTGGTCCAAGCCTTCGCCGACAATTTCCAGGGCACGTACGTGCGCCCCGGGAATTCCTGGGACCTCCGAAGCTGCCGGCAACAGCCGGGAGAGTCTCTTTGGGACTACATCCGGCGATTCTCGAAGCAGCGCACCGAGCTGCCCAACATCACCGACTCAGATGTCATCGGCGCGTTCTTTGCCGGCACCACCTGCCGCGACCTGGTGAGCAAGTTGGGTCGCAAGACCCCCACCAGGGCGAGCGAGCTGATGGACATCGCCACCAAGTTCGCCTCTGGCCAGGAGGCGGTCGAGGCCATCTTCCGAAAGGACAAGCAGCCCCAGGGCCGCCCGTCGGAAGAGGCTCCCGAGGCGTCTACTCCGCGCGGCGCCAAGAAGAAAGGCAAGAAGAAGTCGCAAGCAAAACGCGACGCCGCCGACGCGGACCTTGTCGCCGCCGCCGAGTACAAGAACCCTCGGAAGCCCCCCGGAGGTGCTAACCTCTTCGACAAGATGCTCAAGGAGCCGTGCCCCTACCATCAGGGGCCCATCAAGCACACCCTCGAGGAGTGCGTCATGCTTCGGCGCCACTTCCACAAGGCCGGGCCACCCGCAGAGGGTGGCGGGGCCCGCGACGACGACAAAAAGGAAGATCACCGAGCAGGAGAGTTCCCCGAGGTCCGCGACTGCTTCATGATCTACGGAGGGCATGCGGCGAATGCCTCGGCTCGGCATCGCAAGCAAGAGCGTCGGGAGGTCTGCTCGGTGAAGGTGGCGGCGCCAGTCTACCTAGACTGGTCCAACAAGCCCATCACCTTCGACCAAGCTGACCACCCCGCCCACGTGCCGAGCCCGGGGAAGTACCCGCTCGTCGTCGACCCCATCATCGGCGACGTCAGGCTCACCAAGGTCCTGATGGATGGGGGCAGCTGCCTCAACATCATCTACGCCGAGACCCTCAGGCTCCTACGCGTCGATCTGTCCTCCGTCCGAGCAGGCGCTGCGCCCTTCCACGGGATCATTCCTGGGAAGCGCGTCCAGCCCCTCGGACGGCTCGACCTTCCTGTCTGCTTCGGAACGCCCTCCAACTTTCGAAGGGAGATTTTGACGTTCGAGGTGGTCGGGTTCCGAGGAACCTACCACGCGGTATTGGGGAGGCCATGCTACGCGAAGTTCATGGCCGTCCCCAACTACACCTACCTGAAGCTCAAGATGTCGGGCCCTAACGGGGTCATCACCGTCGGCCCCACGTACAAACACGCGTTCGAATGCGACGTGGAGTGCGTGGAGTACGCCGAGGCCCTCGCCGAGTCCGAGGCCCTCATCGCTGACCTGGAAAACCTCTCCAGAGAGGTGCCAGACGTGAAGCGACACGCCGGCAATTTCGAGCCAGCGGAGACGGTTAAGGCTGTCCCTCTCGACCCCAGTGGCGACACCTCCAAGCAGATCCGGATCGGTTCCGGGCTCGACCCCAAATAGGAAGCAGTGCTCGTCGACTTTCTCCGCGCAAACGCCGACGTCTTTGCGTGGAGTCCCTCGGACATGCCCGGCATACCGAGGGATGTCGCCGAGCACTCGCTGGATATTCGGGCCGGAGCCCGACCGGTCAGGCAGCCTCTGCGCCGATTCGACGAGGAGAAGCGCAGAGTGATAGGCGAGGAGATCCACAAGCTAATGGCAGCAGGGTTCATCAAAGAGGTATTCCATCCCGAATGGCTTGCCAACCCTGTGCTTGTGAGAAAGAAAGGGGGGAAATGGCGGATGTGTGTAGACTACACTGGTCTCAACAAAGCATGTCCGAAGGTTCCCTACCCTCTACCTCGCATCGATCAAATCGTGGATTCCACTGCTGGGTGCGAAACCCTGTCTTTACTCGATGCCTACTCAGGGTATCATCAAATCAAGATGAAAGAGTCCGACCAACTCGCGACTTCTTTCATCACGCCCTTCGGCATGTACTGCTATGTCACCATGCCGTTCGGTTTGAGGAACGCGGGTGCGACGTACCAGCGGTGCATGAACCATGTGTTCGGCGAACACATCGGTCGTACGGTCGAGGCCTACGTCGATGACATCGTAGTCAAGACAAGGAAAGCCTCCGACCTCCTCTCCGACCTTGAAGTGACATTCCGGTGTCTCAAGGCAAAGGACGTCAAGCTCAATCCCGAGAAGTGTGTCTTCGGGGTGCCCCGAGGCATGCTCCTGGGGTTCATCGTCTCCGAGCGGGGCATCGAAGCCAACCCGGAGAAGATCGCAGCCATCACCAGCATGGGGCCCATCAAGGACTTAAAAGGTGTACAGAGGGTCATGGGATGTCTCGCGGCCTTGAGCCGTTTCATCTCACGCCTCGGCGAAAGAGGCCTGCCTCTGTACCGCCTCTTAAGGAAGGCCGAGTGCTTCACTTGGACCCCTGAGGCCGAGGAAGCTCTCGGGAGCCTGAAGGCGCTCCTCACCAAGGCGCCTATCTTGGTACCCCCAACTGATGGAGAAGCCCTCTTGGTCTACGTTGCCGCGACCACTCAGGTGGTTAGCGCCGCGATCGTGGTCGAAAGGCAAGAAGAGGGGCATGCATTGCCCGTTCAGAGGCCAGTTTACTTCGTCAGCGAGGTGCTGTCCGAAACCAAGATCCGCTACCCACAAGTTCAGAAGCTACTGTACGCAGTGATCCTGACGAGGCGAAAGTTGCGACATTACTTCAAGTCTCATCAGGTAACTGTGGTGTCATCCTTCCCCCTGGGGGAGATCATCCAGTGCCGAGAGGCCTCGGGCAGGATCGCAAAGTGGGCGGTGGAAATCATGGGCGAGACAATCTCGTTCGCCCCTCGGAAGGCCATCAAGTCCCAGGTATTGGCGGACTTCGTAGCCGAATGGGTCGACACCCAGCTGCCGACGGCTTCGATCCAACCGGAGCTCTGGACCATGTTTTTCGACGGGTCGCTGATGAAGACGGGAGCCGGCGCGGGCCTGCTCTTCGTCTCGCCCCTCGGGAAACACCTACGCTACGTGCTGCGCCTCCATTTCCCGGCGTCCAACAATGTGGCTGAGTACGAAGCTCTGATCAACGGATTGCGAATCGCCATCGAGCTAGGGGTCCGACGCCTCGACGCTCGCGGCGACTCGCAGCTCGTCATCGACCAAGTCATGAAGAACTCCCACTGCCACGACCCGAAGATGGAGGCCTACTGCGATGAGGTTCGGTGCCTGGAAGACAAGTTCTACGGGCTCGAGCTTAACCACATCGCCCGGCGCTACAACGAGACTGCGAACGAGCTGGAAAAAATAGCCTCGGGGCGAACGACGGTTCCCCCGGATGTCTTCTCCCGGGATCTGCACCAACCCTCCGTCAAGATCAACGACACGCCCGAGTCCGAGGTACCCTCGGCCCAGCCCGAGGCGTCCTCGGTTCAGCCCGAGGTACCCTCGGCCCCCGAGGGCGAGGCGCTGCGCATCGAGGAGGAGCGGAGCGGGGTCACGCCTGATCGAGATTGGCAGACCCCGTACCTGCAATATCTCCGCCAAGGAGAGCTACCCCTCGACCAAGCCGAGGCTCGGCGGGTGGCGCGACGCGCCAAGTCGTTCGTCTTGCTGGGCGATGAGAAGGAGCTCTACCACCGCAGCCCCTCGGGCATCCTCCAGCGATGCATCTCCATCGTCGAAGGTCAGCAACTCCTGCAAGAGATACACTCGGGGGCTTGCGGCCATCATGTAGCGCCTCGAGCCCTCGTCGGAAACGCTTTCCGGCAAGGCTTCTACTGGCCGACGGCGGTGGCTGACGCCACTAGAATTGTCCGCACCTGCGAAGGGTGTCAATTCTATGTGAAGCAGACCCACCTGCCCGCTCAGGCTCTGCAGACGATACCCATCACCTGGCCCTTCGCTGTGTGGGGTCTGGACCTCGTCGGCCCTCTGCAGAAGGCGCCCGGGGGCTACACGCACCTGCTGGTCGCCGTCGACAAATTCTCCAAGTGGATCGAGGTCTGACCCCTGAACAGCATCAGGTCCGAGCAGGCGGTGGCGTTCTTCACCAACATCATCCATCGCTTCGGGGTCCCAAACTCCATCATCACCGACAACGGCACCCAGTTCACCGGCAGAAAATTCTTGGATTTTTGCGAGGATCACCACATCCGGGTGGACTGGGCTGCCGTAGCTCATCCCATGTCGAATGGGCAAGTAGAGCGTGCCAACGGCATGATTCTACAAGGGCTCAAGCCTCGGATTTACAACGACCTCAACAAGTTCGGCAAGCGATGGATGAAGGAACTCCCCTCGGTGGTCTGGAGCCTGAGGACGACGCCGAGCCGGGCCACGGGTTTCACGCCGTTCTTCCTGGTCTACGGGGCCGAGGCCGTCTTGCCCACTGACCTGGAATACGGCTCCCCGAGGACGAGGGCCTACGACGATCAAAGCAACCAAGCTAGCCGAGAAGACTCGCTGGACCAGCTGGAAGAGGCTCGGGATAGGGCCTTACTACACTCGGCGCGGTATCAGCAGTCCCTACGACGCTACCACGCCCGAGGGGTCCGACCCCGAGACCTCCAGGTGGGCGACCTGGTGCTTCGGCTGCGGCAAGACGCCCGAGGGAGGCACAAGCTCACGCCCCCCTGGGAGGGGCCATTCGTCATCGCCAAAGTTCTGAAGCCCGGAACGTACAAGCTGGCCAACAGTCAAGGCGAGGTCTACGGCAACGCTTGGAACATCCAACAGCTACGTCGCTTCTACCCTTAAAAAGGTACGCCGTGTCGTTCGGTTTCGTATCCTTTTTTTCCTTTTTTCCTCTTTCTCTATCTCTTGCGATAGGGACCGGGAAAGGGGGATACCCCGAAAGGGGTCCTTCCCCGTGAAGGAACCAGGCTCCGAGCCTCCTTACTGATCAGGGGTTCGAAGGCTGGCCCCCCGAAGGGTTCAACAGCCGCCTCAGATCGCGTGGGCCCTACACCCACTACTGGTCAGAGGTTCGAAGGCCGGCCCCCCGAAGGGTTCCACGGCCGCCTCAGGCTACTCGGGCTCCCGCCCATTACTGATCAGGGGTTCGAAGGCTGGCCCCCGAAGGGTTCACAGTCGCCTCAGACACCGAGCGAGGGATGACCAGGGGTACGTTCGATACATAACCAAGGCTCGGGCTGCGCTCCCGAGGTACCCTAGGACATTTCCGAGACCAGCGGGAGCGATTTTGTAACGAAATCCCATCGGAGGAAGGCATCGAGCCCTCGGACCCCGTCGCCAGGGGACCGGGTCCGGCAGATCACCCGCAGGTACTTTTGGGCGTGCCTCTGGGCCCCTAGCCGACCCCCAACGAACGGGGCACGGACGTCCACTCGGATTACCCGCTTGCAGCTCACCGGAGACACCATGTTCGGTGCCCATCGAGGGTAACATGGCGCTCTCCCCCCCTCCTCCTTGCGGAAAGGCGACGTAGGGGCGTATGTAAAAAAGCCGAGTCTGTCCCTGATCGCCCTCTCGCCCTGTGCGGAGGCTCGGGGGCTGCTCTCGCAAACCCGGCTCTGGCCGAACCGTTGACAGCGTCAACATACCAGCCCGAGAACTTGGGCCCCGACCGTGCACCCGGGCTACGGCCAGTTCGCATGAGGGAACCACCAGACCAGCCGAAGCATTACGCAAGGCATTAAGACCTCGAAGGAGTGAAACCACTCCTCCGAGGCCTCGGGGGCTACACCCGGCGGGTGCGCTCGCGCGCACCCGCCGGAACAAAATGCAACCGAGAAAGGCTGGTCCCCTTGCAAAAAAGTGCGACGAAAGCCTCCAAGCGAGTGCTAACACTCCCTTCGAGGCTCGGGGGCTACTGTCAGGGACCATAATTAGGGGTACCCTCAAGACGCCTAATTCTCAGCTGGTAACCCCCATCAGCATAAAGCTGCAGAGGCCTGATGGGTGCGATTAAGTCAGGGATCAGTCCATACGAGCAACTCGATCACGCCTCGCCCGAGCCTAGCCTCGGGCAAGGGCAGCCGACCTCGAGGGGTTTCCGTCTCGCCCGAGGCCCCCCTTTTAACGGCGGACACATCTCCGGCTCGCCCGAGGCCTTGCCTTCGCTAAGAAGCAACCCCGACTAAATCGCCGCGCCGACCGACCGAGTCACAGGAGCATTTAACGCAAAGGTAGCCTGACACCTTTATCCTGACGCGCGCCCCCCGGCAGAGCCGAAGTGACCGCCGTCACTTCGCCGCTCCACTGATCGGTCTGATAGAAGGACAGCGCCGTCTGCGCCACTCCGACTGCAGTGCCACTTGACAGAGTGAGACTGACAGACAGTCAGGCCTTGCCAAAGGCGCCATAGGAAGCTCCGCCCGACCCAGGGCTCGGACTCGGGCTAAGGCCCCGGAAGACGGCGAACTCCGCTCCGCCCGACCCAGGGCTCGGACTCGGGCTAAGGCCCCGGAAGACGGCGAACTCTGCTCCGCCCGACCCAGGGCTCGGACTCGGGCTAAGGCCCCGAAAGACGGCGAACTCCGCTCCGCCCGACCCAGGGCTCGGACTCAGGCTAAGGCCCCGGAAGACGGCGAACTCCGCTCCGCCCGACCCAGGGCTCGGACTCGGGCTAAGGCCCCGGAAGACGGCGAACTCCGCTCCGCCCGACCCAGGGCTCGGACTCGGGTTAAGGCCCCGGAAGACGGCGAACTCCGCTCCGCCCGACCCAGGGCTCGGACTCGGGCTAGGCCCCAGAAGACGACGAACTCCGCTTCGCCCGACCCCAGGGGTCGGACTCCGCCCTGGCCTCTGCCGAACGACCTCCGCCTCGCCCGGCCCAGGAGCTCGGGCTCGGCCTCGGCCATGAAAGACAGACTCGACCTCGGCTTCGGAGGAGCCTCCACGTCGCCCGACCTAGGGCACAAGCCCGCCACGTCAACAGGAAGCGCCATCATCACCCTACCCCGAGCCGACTCGGGCCGCAGAGAACAAGACCGGTGTCCCATCTGGCTAGCTCCGCCAGATAGGCAATGATGGCGCCCCGCTAGCCCCGTGACGACGGCGGCTCTCAGCTCTCTTACGGAAGCAGGGGGACGTCAGCAAGGACCCAACCGCTCCGACAGCTGTCCCTCCGCCAGGCTCCATTGCTCCTCCGACAGCCACGACACCACACCAGCTGGGTGCCAAGATCTCTCCGGCTTCCACATTGGCATGTACTTAGGGCGCTAGCTCTCCCCCGCTAGACACGTAGCACTCTGCTACACCCCCATTGTACACCTGGATCCTCTCCTTACGCCTATAAAAGGAAGGACCAGGGCCTTCTTAGAGAAGGTTGGCCGCGCGGGGACGAGGACGGGGCAGGCGCTCTCTTGGGGCCGCTCGCTTCCCTCACCCGCGTGGACGCTTGTAACCCCCTACTGCAAGCGCACCCGACCTGGGCGCGGGACGAACACGAAGGCCGCGGGATTTCCACCTCTCTCACGCCCGTCTCCGGCCACCTCGCTTTCCCCCCTTCGCGCTCGCCCACGCGCTCGACCCATCTGGGCTGGGGCACGCGGCACACTCACTCGTCGGCTTAGGGACCCCCCGGTCTCGAGACACCGACACCAATGGGCGCCCGGTCCCAAACGGGTGTCCCCTTGGCCGGCGTGGGCTACGCCGCCCTCGCAGACCATCTACGCGCGACGTCATGGCCGCCCAAGTTCCAGCCGCCCTGCTGGAAAAATACGATGGAACATCAAACTCGTCGGAGTTCCTGCAGGTGTACGTCACCGCCATCACGACAGCAGGTGGAAACACCGCGATGATGGCGACGTATTTTCATGTCGCTCTGTCTGGGCCTGCCCGGACTTGGCTCATGAACCTCACCCCAGGGTCAATCTACACCTGGGAAGAGCTCTGTGCACGGTTCGTTGCGAACTTCGCCAGCGCTTACCAGCAGCATGGCATGTAGGCCCACCTACACGCAGTGAGGCAGGAGCCCGGAGAGACCCTTCGGACGTTTATCTCCCGCTTCACCAAGGTACGAGGTGCTATTCCTCGTATTTTCGATGCCTCCATCATCACAGCCTTCTGTCAGGGGGTACGTGATAAGAAAATGTTGGAGAAGCTGGCCACACATGACGTGGAGACTGTCCCCATGCTCTTCGCTTTGGCTGACAAGTGCGCCAGAGCCGCCGAGGGCCGTGCATGGCACTCGGCCCCACAAACTGGAGTCACCCAGACAGGTGGCTCGGGCGTCGCCCCCTGGGACGGCAAAAAGAAAAAGAAGGGTCGCGGCTACGAAAGGCCGCAGTCAACCGCGCTGGTCGTTGCAGCTGCGACCGGGGGCCAGGGCGACCGCAACAAGCGCCCACGACCACAAAAGGGTAGCAGCGGCTCGTGCCCTGTACACCCCAACAGTCGCCACAGTGCCGCGGAGTGTCGCGAGATCATTGATCTCGCAAAGCGCATCAGCGAGCGCGTCAGCGAGCGACGTGAGCAGTCCTCCAAGGACGGCTCCCCACCTCGTCGTCGTCCTGGCAAGGAAAAGGTCGACGACGATGAGGTAGCCGCGGCTGAGCGAGACCTCGGGTATCATTCGCCCGAGGGGGACCTAAAGGACATCTTCACTAGGGACTCCCACTCCAATGGCGGTGACTAGACGGACCGCCGGCGGGACCCCATGTCCCCGGCCTACGGAGCTGAAGCCCGCCTACCTCCGGAAACCCATCTAGACTCCCCACGGGTCCAGATTTCTGACAGGTTCATCTAGGAATGACCACAGCCAAAGGCGGGGCCTCCTTCGTCAAACGCGATAGGGACCCAGGTTGGGACCCAATCTTACGGAAGTACCAGACCAAATTAGGGATCCGTAACACTCCCCCAGCTAGGAAGGACCCTTCATGGTAATGGGAATCCCCCGACCCGAGGGCAACTATCTAGCTGCGACTGAAGGAGTGCCTCCCCCAGTGCTGGAATATCTCTGTAAGTTTTATCTATAAGAGCAAGTCTGAGGGGTCGAAGTTTTTTCCTTTTTGTAACTAGGTAGCGCATACGTGTACGCCAACCAGGTGGGGTCTGTCCTCGTAAACCCGGCCTGTTGGTCCGCACCCATGCATGATAAGTTATAAAAGAAAACTACCCTCTCAGATGTACCTCTATGATAGTATTATCCTACCGCCCCAAGGTCTACTCCTGCAGTTTCCGGATTATATTTTAACCCACCCGACCAGTTCCCATCCTATCAGGCATGATGACATCTGAATTAAACAGCCAGGATTGCGGCTTAGGACATCTATGCGAAAGCAGGAGGGCCCGACAGCCTGGGGGCCGGCTCTGAAGAACGGGAGCCCGTTCCATGGGGTGGTCCGGAGCCTGTGTGGCCGGTTAGCCTGGTTCCGTACCCGAAACCCTGCACACTCCGCCACTCCGTGACGGGTACTCTAGTACTTAGAGCTATAAGTCCTGCGGGCCCGCAACCTGGGGTCCGGAACTAGGAAAAAGATACTTGCCTCCTGGGGTGGTCCGGAGCCGTGTAGCCGCTCAGCCTGGTCCCGTACCGTGGGCTTGCACACTCCACCACCCTGCGGCAGGTGTCCTAGTACCTAGAACCACCATCCAGGGGGTCTGGACGCACAACTTGGCTCCCTCAGGCTAGACCCTGCAAGTCCCGAGCATGTATCAAAGGATGGCTAGTGTCAGATGGCGGGTCCTGCAGGTGTATCACTAACGCTCTTTAAAGCTAAAGCTGTGTACAGATCCAGGTCTCGGTGAGGCTGCCTCCCGAAGGCCGTTGACAATCCTTTCATATACGCTGGTGCCCAACCTCGACACATCGAGCCTGCACCCCAGGTGGGGGGCCAGGTACCAAGGTAAGTCAACAACAGGAACGAGCAATGCACAGATAAGTGTTAAACACTGCTTTATAAATAATACTCAGAAGTACCTTACAAAAACAGGAAAAAGCCTGGGAGCCAGTTCTAAAGAACAGATGCCCGTTCCATGGGGTGGTCCGGAGCCTGTGTGGCCGGTTAGCCTGGTTCCGTACCCAAAATCCTGCACACTCCATCACTCCGTGACGGGTGCCCTAGTATTTGGAACTATAAGTCCTGTGCGTTCGACAACTTGGGGTCCGGAACTAGAGAAGCGATGCTTGTCTCCTGGGGTAGTCCGGAGCCGTGTAGCCGCTCAGCCTGGTCCCGTACCGTGGGCCTGCACGCTCCACTACCATGCGGCAGGTGTCCTAGTACCTAGAACCACCATCCAGGGGGTCCAGACGCACAACTTGGCTTCCCAGATGTAAAGCCCAAAATTTATATAGAAAAAAATATAATAAAATTAATAAATGAAGAAATAAAATAGTAAATTCCGATATCTCAACTTATATTTGAGCTTTGAATTTTGAGAATTGAATTCCAAAACCAAGAATGAATGTGGAAAAGAAGAAAAAGAAACTTTGTGTCCATTGTGGAATTTGGGTAATCTAAGAAAGTTTATTCTTTTACTTAAATAAATATGTTTTCAAATAGGAGATTATATAGAGGATCCTTGTATGAGTAATTCATTGAATAAATACATTTATAAATATCTTCTAAAATATTTAAGCTAAGGTATCTTTTAATAAATAATAGAGAGTAGGGATTAGTTTCTTAATGTACATTGTGGCGTATTAAAAAAATCATTTTTCATAGATATGGTAAAATAAAAATGAATAAAATAATGAGTTTGCATTCATATTGAGTTCTTTTGTTTGTTCATTAAAATTTGAGTACAAATTCAAGACCAAAATTTAATGAAGTGGGAAATTTAGGATTTAAATAAATAAAAAAAAACAGAAAAGAAGACATCCCTGCGTTATGGGCCGAATTCCCCTCGGATCGGCCCATTCCTAACCGTGCGCTCAGGGGCAGGCTTGTGATGCTGACATGCGGACCCCACTCGGCGGTCTCACCTCATACACTAACCTGCGCTGTCGCTGACGGTGGGCCGCCTTGGCAGGGTCGTCATCTTCCTTGAACCGAACACCAGAGAAACGCAACAGAATACCGTATTGCGCGCTAAGATCCTGATTCACCGCAACAACCTCGTCGATTCGGCCGGAACCAAACTGCTGCTTCCCCTGCGCATATAAGCGAATGTCTGTAACCCCATTGCCGTGCACGGTCGATAGAATCCGTGGGAATGCGAGAACCTGAGAGAGAGCAACGAAGAAGAGAGAGAAGAGATTGGGGGGCCGCTGCTTTGGGGACTTCTTCAATGACGCCATATTAGCTCATGAATCAGCCTGTGACCTTCGCGGAGCCGCGTGAATGGCATGGTTACACTCCGGGCGGGCTCAACCTCCGGGTCGCCGGGATTTGCTCAACGGAACTGCATGCGCCGCCGGGTGCCATGCTACCCTGTGGCCGGGGCACTTCACGAAAACCACCCGGTAATTAACCTGTCTATCTAGTTCATCTTGTGGTAGGCGTCGTGTTGTAGCATTCAATTCGTGGTTTGGGGCTCTGTTGCACGAAGTGCCTATCGCCGGCGATGGCCTCCGCCATGGGAGCCGCGGGCGCCGTCGTGCTGATGCAGTCGATGAGAAGGAAGATGGTGTGCCGTTGATCTTCTGTGGAACGGTCACGATTAGATCAGGGCGTACCCCTTTGTGGCTCTGATCTAAGCCATCGATCTGGCGATGGACGATGTGGGATAGGTCACGTACCCATAAAACCCTAACCGTAGGATCTTGATCCAATGGCCGGATGCGTACCAGTTCGTAGGGCTCAGATCTAATCTGAGCGCTTGAATTAGGATCGGACGGCTCTCATTCGCCCATACCCCTTCGCCGCGGCCATTTTCAAAAAGAGACCCCCTGCTTTAACCAAATCAACCCGCCGTCCTGCACGGCTTGTCTCTGTGCCTTAGAGAATTTTGCCTCGAGCCCCCTGGCCTTTTATGAATTTGAGGCCCAGTCCAGAGATTGTTTAAATGGAATAAATGAAATAGAAAATAGATTTCTAATAGGAAAATAATTGCTAGAACTTCAATAATTCATAGAAAATGCATATGAACTCCAAATTACTCCATTCCAGTTGCGTTAGCTTCATAAAAATATTCTCTACATACTAAAAACATTAATCATACCATATCTCATACTTTTATAGTTAGATATTCATTTAACCTATGTTTAGTAGATTAACCTCTCTAAATCAAAGTTAATCTGTTTATAATTATAGTTTGGCTAAAATATGACCCCTAATTATATTATGATTTAACTTAAAGTTGAATTAATTATTCATTTAGGTTATTTTCTCACATGATCTATTAAATCAACATAAGATCTAGTTTTAAGTGCTTAAATTGTGTGGATCTTTGGAAAATCATGACTCCTTAACCATAACTCCGAATTTAGCAATTCTTGTTCCTACGATCTCGTAGCGACGTGTAGATTATTATTATTCAGTTTGTTCTTATGTGTGGTGTGATGTTAATTTTGCTTATACACTGTTTGTTTGTAATGCTACGACTAGCGTGAGGACACGTGTCATCCGAAGATCATCCTGGTACCTGGAATCTCAAGTCCCAGGCAAGTTGTGCCCTTGATCACTTCTTTTTACCCACTCATGTTCTAATTAATCATAATGATCTGCATAGGTTAATTTTGATGGGACCCAATAGGATACCCTAGTTTGTCTATCTTTATACCTTGTTTACCACTGAACTTTCTGGGTAGTACTTGCTAGTGCTATATGTGGTTTTGGGTATGGAGATACATTATTCATGATTACACTTTTGTTATCAGTTGTTATTTACTGTTCATGATAAGATCATTATGTTAATTGGAACATGGAGAACCACCCGAGAAAACAGTGCTACCACAAGGGTTTAATGGGACGCCCTTGGCTGATTAATTAGGAAAGCTAGTGGAAGACTACCTTACCCGAAAGGGGCAAGGGCAGTAGGGGAGTGGTCAGTGTAGGGAGGCCCTCGGGAGGATTTTGCTGCGATGGCAGTCCTGCAAGGGATTCCTGCTAGGGATGCCCTCGGGAGGATTTTGCTGCGATGGCGGTCCTGCAAGGGATTCCTGCATTGGAGCTTCCTATAAACTGTAGCGGGTTTTCTGAAGCTAGTGGAACTTTGTAAAGGCCTCGTAGTGTTACCCTGCCTCGCCTCCTCGGTAGAGGTGTATGGGATTGGCCGTCTCTTGGCAGATGGGTAACACGACTTGTGGGTAAAGATGCGCAACCTCTGCAGAGTGTAAAACTGGTATACTAGCCGTGCTCACGGTCATGAGCAGCTCGGACCCTCACATGATTAAATTATGGAACTAAATTCAATTTGTCATATGCATTGCATCGCAGGTGAGGTTGTTACTTTTGTTCTACTATTTAATTGGGTTGGTATTTACTTATACTTAGTAACTGCTAATAAAATTTTGACCAACTTTAAAAGCAATGCTCAGCTCTAACCATCCTCTTTGGTAAGCCTTACACTTCACATGAGCTCCCACCTTTGGCGAGTTCATGCACATTATTCCCCACAACTTGTTGAGCGATGAACGTATGTGAGCTCACTCTTGCTGTCTCACACCCCCCCACAGGTCAAGAACAGGTACCACAGGATGAGGCGCATGGAGGATGCTGTGATGAGTTCGTGAGAGATCTAGGCCGTCGTCTCCCAGTCAACTTTGGGTTGCTGGACCGTTGTCTCCTTAGAATGTAATCATTTATTTATTTTGTACAGAATTCCTATTATGTAGTAAAGATGTGACATTCGATCCTGTGCCATGATTCATCATATGTGTGAGACTTGGTCCCAGCACACCTGGTGATTATGTTCGCGCCCGGGTCTTGGTGCCCCGAAACCCGGGTGTGACAGAAGTGGTATCAGAGGAATGTTGACTGTAGGATGAAACCTAGATAGAACTGGACAACCATTATCTACTTACCTTACTCTGATTCTTTTCTAAACTTATCTTAATCTACTCTCATTTATTTTCGCTTTACTCTGATTATTCTTACCTTTTTCCTCTAAAGACAAATGTGGATTTCGCACTTTGAAATCCTGTGCCTAAAGTGACTTTAGGAATAGGAGACCTAATCCTAAGAACAAAAACAAAACTATATTTTTTTGAATTTGAATGTTTGTTCTTATGATACTTGTCTGATTTGGATCTTTGATTGAGTGTGATGAGTTGTGGAGTAATGTCCACAATTACATCTGCATATACATAATGCTTATAAAACTAACTAGACAAACTAGATTATCCCTGATTAAAGTATCTAGCCTAACAATATACATCTCATCTTAAAAGATTCTACCCTACACTCATAGATCCATCTTATCTCAAAAGATCCTAACTTATTCTAATTAAAATATATCTAGCTTAATAAATTCATCTTATCTTAAAAGATACTCTATTACCTTAGTAGATTCATCTTATCTTGAAAAGATTTTATCTTATCCTAATAGATCTAACTAATCTCAAAAGACTCTATCTTATTCTTAGAGATCCATCTTGTCCTAATAGGCATACATATCCCGTCCTAGGGTAACCACCATGATCTAAACCAAATCAATTAAATCCTATCTATTCTACACTAGTCATACCAATCTAGTCTTGATCTCATCTGATCTAATGTGATATTACTTAACGAATTAGTTAATACTAGTGAAATCAATTGGACCCTACTCCTATAAACATGTTTTAGCCTAAATTAATGGCTTAGATCAACTCGGCCATACACAACAACATGACCTACACAACAGGTTACATACCTTATCCAACCAATCTAGAAGCAGACAACCAAACCCAATTCTGACTAATCTCATTAAACTCATAGCCATCTACTAAACTAGCTGCTCTACCTACGTGTTACATACAGATCTATCTTAACCTCTTGTCCCATATCCAGATGGAGACACTAAAGAGCAAGAAGAAAAGATCAACCTCGTCAAGGAAGGAGAGAAGTCAAACTTAATCTTTAGATGCATTACCATCCAATACGGAGTACTTCTCACCATAAACTGTCTTACCCTAGGCTATTCTTGCCCTAACCTATCTTTCATCCTACACAATAAGGTGACTATACATATATATACCCATGCTTCCATAACTACTTTCTAAATAACATGAAACTTCGTATTCATAAACTAATTAGAAGTTAAAGGCCAAACTATAAATAAAACATTTTACATCCCTGTCCTTACAAATCTCGAGGACGAGATTTCTGTTAAGGGGGGTAGGATTTGTAAAGCCCAAAATTTATATAGAAAAAAAATAATAAAATTAATAAATGAAGAAATAAAATAGTAAATTCCGATATCTCAACTTATATTTGAGCTTTGAATTTTGAGAATTGAATTCCAAAACCAAGAATGAATGTGGAAAAGAAGAAAAAGAAACTTTGTGTCCATTGTGGAATTTGGGTAATCTAAGAAAGTTTATTCTTTTACTTAAATAAATATGTTTTCAAATAGGAGATTATATAGAGGATCCTTGTATGAGTAATTCATTGAATAAATACATTTATAAATATCTTCTAAAATATTTAAGCTAAGGTATCTTTTAATAAATAATAGAGAGTAGGGATTAGTTTCTTAATGTACATTGTGGCGTATTAAAAAATCATTTTTCATAGATATGGTAAAATAAAAATGAATAAAATAATGAGTTTGCATTCATATTGAGTTCTTTTGTTTGTTCATTAAAATTTGAGTACAAATTCAAGACCAAAATTTAATGAAGTGGGAAATTTAGGATTTAAATAAATAAAAAAAACAGAAAAGAAGACATCCCTGCGTTATGGGCCGAATTCCCCTCGGACCGGCCCATTCCTAACCGTGCGCTCAGGGGCAGGCTTGTGATGCTGACATGCGGACCCCACTCGGCAGTCTCACCTCATACACTAACCTGCGCTGTCGCTGACGGTGGGCCGCCTTGGCAGGGTCGTCATCTTCCTTGAACCGAACACCAGAGAAACGCAACAGAATACCGTATTGCGCGCTAAGATCCTGATTCACCGCAACAACCTCGTCGATTCGGCCGGAACCAAACTGCTGCTTCCCCTGCGCATATAAGCGAATGTCTGTAACCCCATTGCCGTGCACGGTCGATAGAATCCGTGGGAATGCGAGAACCTGAGAGAGAGCAACGAAGAAGAGAGAGAAGAGATTGGGGGGCCGCTGCTTTGGGGACTTCTTCAATGACGCCATATTAGCTCATGAATCATGCCTGTGACCTTCGCGGAGCCGCGTGAATGGCATGGTTACACTCCGGGCGGGCTCAACCTCCGGGTCGCCGGGATTTGCTCAACGGAACTGCATGCGCCGCCGGGTGCCATGCTACCCTGTGGCCGGGGCACTTCACGAAAACCACCCGGTAATTAACCTGTCTATCTAGTTCATCTTGTGGTAGGCGTCGTGTTGTAGCATTCAATTCATGGTTTGGGGCTCTGTTGCACGAAGTGCCTATCGCCGGCGATGGCCTCCGCCATGGGAGCCGCGGGCGCCGTCGTGCTGATGCAGTCGATGAGAAGGAAGATGGTGTGCCGTTGATCTTCTGTGGAACGGTCACGATTAGATCAGGGCGTACCCCTTTGTGGCTCTGATCTAAGCCATCGATCTGGCGATGGACGATGTGGGATAGGTCACGTACCCATAAAACCCTAACCGTAGGATCTTGATCCAATGGCCGGATGCGTACCAGTTCGTAGGGCTCAGATCTAATCTGAGCGCTTGAATTAGGATCGGACGGCTCTCATTCGCCCATACCCCTTCGCCGCGGCCATTTTCAAAAAGAGACCCCCTGCTTTAACCAAATCAACCCGCCGTCCTGCACGGCTTGTCTCTGTGCCTTAGAGAATTTTGCCTCGAGCCCCCTGGCCTTTTATGAATTTGAGGCCCAGTCCAGAGATTGTTTAAATGGAATAAATGAAATAGAAAATAGATTTCTAATAGGAAAATAATTGCTAGAACTTCAATAATTCATAGAAAATGCATATGAACTCCAAATTACTCCATTCCAGTTGCGTTAGCTTCATAAAAATATTCTCTACATACTAAAAACATTAATCATACCATATCTCATACTTTTATAGTTAGATATTCATTTAACCTATGTTTAGTAGATTAACCTCTCTAAATCAAAGTTAATCTGTTTATAATTATAGTTTGGCTAAAATATGACCCCTAATTATATTATGATTTAACTTAAAGTTGAATTAATTATTCATTTAGGTTATTTTCTCACATGATCTATTAAATCAACATAAGATCTAGTTTTAAGTGCTTAAATTGTGTGGATCTTTGGAAAATCATGACTCCTTAACCATAACTCCGAATTTAGCAATTCTTGTTCCTACGATCTCGTAGCGACGTGTAGATTATTATTATTCAGTTTGTTCTTATGTGTGGTGTGATGTTAATTTTGCTTATACACTGTTTGTTTGTAATGCTACGACTAGCGTGAGGACACGTGTCATCCGAAGATCATCCTGGTACCTGGAATCTCAAGTCCCAGGCAAGTTGTGCCCTTGATCACTTCTTTTTACCCACTCATGTTCTAATTAATCATAATGATCTGCATAGGTTAATTTTGATGGGACCCAATAGGATACCCTAGTTTGTCTATCTTTATACCTTGTTTACCACTGAACTTTCTGGGTAGTACTTGCTAGTGCTATATGTGGTTTTGGGTATGGAGATACATTATTCATGATTACACTTTTGTTATCAGTTGTTATTTACTGTTCATGATAAGATCATTATGTTAATTGGAACATGGAGAACCACCCGAGAAAACAGTGCTACCACAAGGGTTTAATGGGACGCCCTTGGCTGATTAATTAGGAAAGCTAGTGGAAGACTACCTTACCCGAAAGGGGCAAGGGCAGTAGGGGAGTGGTCAGTGTAGGGAGGCCCTCGGGAGGATTTTGCTGCGATGGCAGTCCTGCAAGGGATTCCTGCTAGGGATGCCCTCGGGAGGATTTTGCTGCGATGGCGGTCCTGCAAGGGATTCCTGCATTGGAGCTTCCTATAAACTGTAGCGGGTTTTCTGAAGCTAGTGGAACTTTGTAAAGGCCTCGTAGTGTTACCCTGCCTCGCCTCCTCGGTAGAGGTGTATGGGATTGGCCGTCTCTTGGCAGATGGGTAACACGACTTGTGGGTAAAGATGCGCAACCTCTGCAGAGTGTAAAACTGGTATACTAGCCGTGCTCACGGTCATGAGCAGCTCGGACCCTCACATGATTAAATTATGGAACTAAATTCAATTTGTCATATGCATTGCATCGCAGGTGAGGTTGTTACTTTTGTTCTACTATTTAATTGGGTTGGTATTTACTTATACTTAGTAACTGCTAATAAAATTTTGACCAACTTTAAAAGCAATGCTCAGCTCTAACCATCCTCTTTGGTAAGCCTTACACTTCACATGAGCTCCCACCTTTGGCGAGTTCATGCACATTATTCCCCACAACTTGTTGAGCGATGAACGTATGTGAGCTCACTCTTGCTGTCTCACACCCCCCCACAGGTCAAGAACAGGTACCACAGGATGAGGCGCATGGAGGATGCTGTGATGAGTTCGTGAGAGATCTAGGCCGTCGTCTCCCAGTCAACTTTGGGTTGCTGGACCGTTGTCTCCTTAGAATGTAATCATTTATTTATTTTGTACAGAATTCCTATTATGTAGTAAAGATGTGACATTCGATCCTGTGCCATGATTCATCATATGTGTGAGACTTGGTCCCAGCACACCTGGTGATTATGTTCGCGCCCGGGTCTTGGTGCCCCGAAACCCGGGTGTGACACCAGATTAAGATCTTGTATACATATGTTATTACATTTTGCTTCCGAGCAAGCATATGTTATTACATTCCCTTACAAGCGGGGCCGTAGCTCCATTTCTGCAGGAATGAACTACGCTGCACCAGCAGGAGTCGCGCTGGGAGTTGGCTCCGAGCAACCTCACCAGCGACGGTGGGCACCTCTGCATTGACGGATCGTCGGCGACAGCGACCACCTCTGCACCATCAGCGACAATGACCACCGCTCCGAGCGGCTTACCAGCGGTGGCGACCGCCTTAGGGTGTGCGCCATTACGAGAAGGTCCTCGCCCCTGGCCTCTCACGGGGGTGACAACGAGGCCATTAAAGCCAAAGAGTCGGGGACTCGGCGGCGGGAGGCTTTGATGGTCCCGCTAGCGGAGGCAACCACCTCTGCAGCGGGTAGCCTCGCCAGCGGCGGCGACCACCTCAGCATCGACGACAGTGACCACCCCTGTACCAGTCAGCAGCGGCTGCCTCAACACGCATGAAGGGGTCCTCGCTCCCGTCTAGCCAACGGGAGTGAGAACAAGACCATCCAAGAACGCCGCCGCCACCACCACGACGCGTGACGTCTTGTACGATCCCCCCAGTGTGGCCGGCGGGCAGGAGAAGGGGTGGATGTGCCGGACCCGCGCACGGCGCGACCGTCACTCGTGCGGTGGACGGACAGCCATGCCCCGGCCAGAGCGGCAGGAGGCAGCGTCGGAGGCGGCGCCAAAGCCGTCCAGCCCAAAGGGCCGGACATGCTGCAGCTGACGGCCTGCAGCCAGCCAGCCCCGCGTAGCCAAGGTTCGCCTCCTCCGCAAGGCTGGTGAACACCCTTCTCCTCCGAATGCTCGAGGAATAAGTGGGTCGCCAGCCCACGCGGAGGGCAGGGCCCCGACTTGGCTCGCCCCCCGCCCCAGTAAGGATGATGAATATCCTTGAAGCTGAGGCTGGGGGGAAGCCGTAGCCCGGCTCGCTTCTCCCCACCGCGAGGCTGGTGGTCATCCTTCTGGATGGCCACTGGCGGGGGACTGCAGCCGGGCTGCATGATGAAAATCCTTGAAGCCGAGTGATGACGGAAGAGCACCGACCCCCACGGGGTTGCGCTCCTCTAACAACAGCAAAAGGAAGACAAGATCGGCGGCCCAACTGCGATCGCAAGCTCTCCGCCGATAGGACCGCCCGAGGGGATGGCTCTGACGCGTTCCCCTCCAGTGAACATCAACGCACCCCATCTAGAGGCCCAGAAGGCGAGAGGGCGCGAAGGATGCAAGAGGAGCAATGCATGACTTCTACCCGGGGGGTCGACCCCTTTTTAAAGGGAGATGTCACCCTCTTGCGCCCCGGAGCGCCACGGGCAAAGTCTCTCGGTGTGCACCAAAGGGTCCGCCCTATTACACAGGGGCCAGGCCCCACGCGTCGTATAGGCCGGCCCGAAGAGCGAAGAAGGCAAACCACCACAAAGGGGGCCTGCAACCGCCCCGAGGTTATGCGCCCCTTCACTTTCGAAGCAACCAGCGGTCGAGAAGACGAACTGCCGCACAAGGAGCGTGCAACCGCCCCGCGGTTAGGTGCCCCCTCATTTTTCGCCAAAACCAACGATCAAGAAGGCGAACCGTCATGCGAGAAGCGAGCAGCCGCCCCACGGTTGTGCGCTCCCTCAGTTTCGCTACAATCAACGGTCCAACATGCGGATCCAGGCCCACACGTCATGCAGCCGGCGTGATCGGCTACTAGGTGCGGAAGAACCGCACCGTCGCTTGCGCCAATGACGCACCCCCTCGGGGCCGTCGCAGAAGACTGAAAAAGATAAGCTTTCAGGGTCGATGCAGTGACTCGAGGCACCCCGCGCATGGCCCAACGGTGACGAAGGTCACAGGCAGGTCAGCCGTGGGAACGGGCGTGACAGTCGGCATAGCCATAGGCGGGCCGGCAGTAATTGCGCCAACAGGCCCGCAAGAGCAGCAGGCAGATCGCCAATCAGACTCTGGCCCCACCTGTAGGCTCGCCTCCTCCCCTGAGGCGGGCCCAGGGGCCACTGTCAGTACCCTCAATCAGGGGTACCTTCTGCTACTGCATAAAGGCGCCGCACCCGTGCAACGCCTCAAGACCACGTGGAGAATGGCGCCCAATGGGAAGGTCCAAGAGCGCCGCGTGGCGAGGAAAGGGAGTACATCCTAGTGTTTGTCGCTAGGTCCGGACCCCCGCAGAAAGACACCGGACCCCTATACATACAAGTCCTGGGCCCCAAGAAGGTAAGCTGGATCCCCTGGAAGGCCCCAGCGTTGGCAAGGTCCCGGGACGAGGAGGACCCCGACGTAGGTAGGGGTCCGGTGCTGGCACGTGTCCAGACCTTGTCCTGCACTGCCCACTGCTGCCACGTGGCTTGTGGCCCGACACATAAACCAGCGGGCCAAGCCTGGCATAAAGCCCACCAAGCCGAGCGGCCTCTGCATTTATTGCTGAAAGGATGCGCCGCCTGCCACCACGCCAGCAGGCGACGCACCCTCCCAGCATTTAATGCGTCCTGTCCAATCCGATGGCAGGCGGCGTCAGGGTCATCCAGCAGGCGGCAAACAGTGCGCCCGTGCCGAGCGGTGCACCGTACTCATCGTCCCTTCTACAAGAAGCTTCCCTTGCACGCCAAGGATACACAGATCTCAGATGTCGGGGCCCAAGAAGAGTGCCCCAGCAGCACACATTTGTGGCTCCAAGTACGATATTCGTTGTGTCCCTAGGCCCACATGTCGAGGCTCAGTACCTTTGTGCATGCCCCCCTTCGGCTATAAAAGGGGAGGCATGCGGCGTTATAAGACACAGCCAATCTTAGGCAGACACTCACAAGTTCATACAAGCTCCTGAAGCAATACATCACACAGTGGAGTAGGGTATTATGCTCCGGCGGCCCGAACCACTCTAAACCCTTACGTGCTCCCGTGTGTTGATCCACCAGTCTTGTAACAAGCAAAACGCTTAGGCCCCTCCTCTTTTTAGGATTTAGGGCGGGTGCAATCCGCCACCCGGCCGGGGAGATTTCCTCTCCGACAAGCCGACTTCCTTGGACCACCATCTTTTTTTCCTTCTCTCTCTGACGAATAGCCCAAGAATCTAGCCAAAAGCAACAGAGAAATATTATGTTAGCCGGATCAAGGAGAATTTTCTCACCAAAAAACCAATCATTTCTGGTTCTCCATATAGCCCAAAACATAGCTCCACACCCAAATATCATTAAATTTGAGATTCTGTCTTTAGATTTGTTCAGCCACCTGTCACAAAGTTCCCCAATGCTTTTTGGAATGAAATCAAGATTTAAGGCAATTTGAATCACTCTCCAAACAAATCTAGCAATAGAACATTTAAAAACAAATGTTCAATCGATTCCAGACCACCACAAAAACAACACTCACTAGAGCCATGCCAGCTTCTTTTTTTCAGGTTATCTTTTGTAAGAACCTTATTTCTTATCACCAACCATATGAATACTTTGATTTTTTATGGTAGCTTAGATTTCCACAAAAACCTGTAGGGAACAGTCACCCGATCGATCGATTTTTTCTTATACAAAGAATTAACAGTAAAACCTTTGTTGCCCATACACCATTTCACTCTATCCTCTTGATCTAACAAAGTATAATTAGCACATAAAGCAACTAATTCATCATAAAGCACTTGAAGATTACCCATCATTCTTCTTCTGAAAGAAAGAGCATCAAAATTTGATGACAAGACCTTATTAACCGAAATATCCTTATCAAGAGCCAAGTCAAACAGAACAGGGAATTTAACAGCTAAAGGACAATCACCAATCCAAGAATTTTTGCAGAAACTAGTTTTATAACCATTACCAATAGCAACTTTACAGTACTTAAAGAAAACCTCTATGAGACTTAGGAGCTTTTTCTAAAACTGAGAGTCATTCTGCCTTTGCTTAACTGAGATAAGAGGTTTTCCCTTAATATATTTTTTAGTAATAATCTTTTGCCATAAACCATTTGAAATTTCCAAATTCCAAAGCCACTTTGTCAACAAGGCATCATTCATATAACCCAAATTCAAAACCCCTAATCCTCCTTGATTTTTAGGAGTGCAAACAGAATTCCAGTTGACCAAATGAATTTTTTTGTTTGCGAGCCACCTTGCCATAAAAGTCTCTTCCTGTATAAATCCAATTTCCTAATAACAGATTTAGGAGCCGGATAAATCGATAACATGTACAAAGGAACATTAGAAAGACAACTATTCAATAAAATCAATCTCCCCCAGGCTTAAAAATCTTCCTTTTCCAACCAGTAAGCCTTTTATCCATTTTTTCCATCATAGGGCACCAAAGAGACTTACTGATTTTCTTGTTATCAATTGGAACACCAAGATATTTCATCAGGAGATGCCCCACAGGACAAGTAAAAATGTCAGCATACAAATTTTCAAAGTCATTAGCTTCCCCTAAGCAGAAAATTTCACTTTTGTGAAAATTAATTTTCAAACCAGACATGTGCTCAAAGAGACATAGAATAAATTTAAGGTTTCTAGCACCTTCCAAACAGTCTTGAATTAAGAAAATAGTATCATCAGCATATTGAAGACAACAGCAACCATTTTGAATGATGTGAGGAATAAGACCACGGATCAGACCTCTTTCTTGAGCTTTTTGGATAATACAGGCCAGGCCATCTGCAACAAGGTTAAACAAAAGGGGCGAAAAGGGATCACCCTGTCTAACACCTTTATGAGTAGCAAAATATGGACCAATCACATCATTAGTTTTGATGGCCACTTTACCACCTCTGACAGTCTTCATAACCCAATCACATCAAATATCTCCAAAACCCTTTTTCCATCATATAATGAAGAAATTGCCAATTAACTTTATCATAAGCTTTTTCAAAGTCAATTTTAAGAATAACCCCACTTTGTTTTTTTCCTCACTTCATGAAGAATTTCATTCAGAGAAACCACACCATCCATAATGTACCTCCCTTTAATAAAGCCATATTGATACTCACTAATCACTTTAGTAATGCAGGAAGAAAGTCTATTAGTCAGGACTTTGGTAATGATCTTATAGCAGACATTCAGGAGACAGATAGGTCTAAAATTTCTCATATCAACAGGATTATCTACTTTAGGTAAAAGAGTCACTAACCCAAAGTTAAGCCTTTTAATGTCAAGCACCCCATCATAAAAATCTTTGAATAAATTCCACAGATCAATGTGAATGAGATCCCAAAATTCTTGAAAAAATTTAGCTGGAAAACCATCAGGACCAGGGGCGCTATTGTGTTTCAAACCAAACACAACCTTCTTAATTTCCTCAATAGAAAAAGGTCCAGTGAGCAAAGCACGATCTTCATCATTTAATTTATTCATATGTAAATTCGACATATTGATATTGGAAAGAACAGATGGACCGAATAAATCTTTATAGAAAGCGGTAGCCACTCTATTAATATTTTTGTCATCAACAATGTGTTTTCCTCATGAACTAAGGAAAGAATTTTAATTTTTCTTCTTTTCCCTTTGGCGATAAGATGAAAGTATCTAGAATTTTCATCACCCTCATTAATAAATTTTCTCTCGCCATTTGTTTTCTCTTACAACACTCTTCAACCATCAAATTTTTTAAGTTCCACTCCATATCCAACTTTTCAAGTCTTTCCGAGTTCGAAATACCAGTACATTCACTTTTTTATCCAAGCTATCACTTTTTTGCAATAAATCTTTTTTAAGTCTAGAATATTTTCCTTCAACATTAATGTTCCACCCCTTCAATGTTTTTTCAATCTCATAATTTTCTCCTTCCAAATATCGATACTTGATCGACTTCTAACCAGAAGAGACCAATTGTTCCAGATAATATCCTTGAATCCGGTCTAAATTTCCAACAAAGCTCATATCTAAAATCTCTCTTCAAGATAGAAAGAGAATCAGTTTTGAGGCATAAAGGAACATGATCAGATAAAGTCCTGTTAAGACTAGTGACCAACACATTTTTGAATTGAAGGATCCATTCTGGACTAGCCAGATATCTATCCAATTTTTCAAATGTGGGAGGATCTCTATTATTGGACCAAGTATATAATCTACCACTCAAATCAAGTTCAATAAGGCTATGAATGTCAATGATAGAATTAAATAGGGAACTCCAACTGCTAGTTCCCCCAGGCTTGTTTTTATCAGACTCCTTCCTTAGGATGTTGAAATCACCACCAACCAACATAGGATATTTACATTTGGAACAGAAAGAAGACAACTCATCAAGAAATTTTTGCTTCTGATCATTCTGAGCAACACCATAAACATTAATAAAATTCCAAATAAAACCATTTTCTTTATGAACCAAAAGAACTTTTATCATGAAATCCCCCTGAAAGTCGCCTAGAGGGGGGGGGGTGGAAAGGTGGAACCTGAAAATTAAAACTTTATCCCCCAACTAGATCCCTTGATTAGTGGTTAGAACAAGATATACAATTATCGGAGTATAAAAACTAAGTCCTTGCTTAAAAAGAGTATTGCTTTCAAATAATGCGGAATTGATAAGACAATACAACTAATAAGTCTATGAGAATAAAGCAAGAAGGCTTAAATGAGAAGAGCAATAAGTCAAGTTGTTTCTTGCGAAGTGTTGCTTCACTAAATGAGAATTTAACTTGAAGCAACACCAAATGATATTAGCAAATAATAGCACAAGAAAACTTAGAGTAAGGGAAAGCAAACAAATCACAAGCAATAAACACAAATGACATGGGTGATATGTTTTACCGAGGTTCGGCCCTCGAAGGCCTAGTCCCCGTTGAGGAGTCCACTAAGGACGGGTCTTTTTCAACCCTTTCCCTCTCTCCACCGATCACACAAGGATCAGTGAGCTCTTCTTCTTCTCAAGGATCACTCTCGATCCCGCAAGGACCACCACACTCTTTGGTGTCTCTTGCTAGCTTTTACAAGCCTCCAAAACTTTGGAGGAAGTTCAATGGGAGTCAAAACTCCACGCGCAAATGAACACAAAGATGAAGCACACACTATCTTTCAACGAATCTCACAAGGCACTAGTGCTAAACTCAAATGAGTAGCTCTCTTTTGCTTGCTCTCTCTTTTGTGGCACTTGTGTTGGTTGTAGTGGTCTAAATCTTGTGTATAGGATGGATCAATGAATAGAAGTGGTTAGGAGGGCTTGAGTATGTCAACTAGATGACTTGGAATGTTGCTTGGGCTCCCTCCCCTTGAAGTGGCCGGTTGGGGTGCTATTTATAGCCACCAAACGAAATATGGCCGTTGGAGAAGTCTGCTGGCGATGGGCGCACCGGACAGTCCGGTGCGCCACCGGACAGTGTCCGGTGTGCCGCCACGTCAGCCTGCCGTTGAGTTCCGACCGTTGGAGCTCTGTCTTGTGGGCCCGCCTGGCTGTCCAGTGGTGCACCGGACAGGCCCTGTAGGCTGTCCGGTGTGCCACCCGCGCGTGCGCTGCTCCTTTGCGTGCGCTGGCGCGCATTTAATGCGTTGCAGTCGACCGTTGCGCGCGAAGTAGCCGTTGCTCTGCTGTCACACCGGACAGTCCGGTGATTTTTAGCAGAGCCGATTCCCGAAGCTGGCGAATTCAGGGTCGCTCTCCCCTGGAGCACCGGACACTGTCCGGTGGTGCACTGGACAGTCCAGTGAATTATAGCGAAGCGCCTCTGAGATTTCCCGAAGGTGAAGAGTTCAGCTTGGAGTCCCCTGGTGCACCGGACACTGTCCGGTGGCACACCGGACAGTCCGGTGCGCCAGACCAGGGTAGCCTTCGGTTGTCCCTTGCTCTCTTGATTGAACCCTTTTCTTTGACTTGTATTGGTTTGTTGTAAACCTTTGGCACATGTAGAACTTATAGACTAGAGCAAACTAGTTAGTCCAATTATTTGTGTTGGGCAATTCAACCACCAAAATCAATTAGGAAATAGGTGTAAGCCTAATTCCCTTTCAATCTCCCCCTTTTTGGTGATTGATGCCAACACAAACCAAAGCAAGTATAGAAGTGCATAATTGAACTGGTTTGCATAATTGTAAGTGCAAAGGTTACTTAGAATTGAACCAACATAAATACTCATAAGATATGCATGGATTGTTTCTTTGTTTTTAACATTTTGGACCACGCTTGCACCACATGTTTTTTTTGCAAATCCTTCTTTTTTTGTAAATCCTTTCCAAAGTCCTTTTGCAAATAGTCAAAGGTAAATGAATAAGATTTTGCGAAGCATTTTCAAGATTTGAAATTTTCTCCCTTTGTTTCAAATGCTTTTCCTTTGACTAAACAAAACTCCCCCTTAATAAAAATCTTCCTCTTAGTGTTCAAGAGGGTTTTAAGATAACAATTTTGAAAATACTACTTTCTCCCCCTTTTGAACACAATGAGATACCAAATTGAAAATCATAAGTTTTAAAATTTGGTGGTGGTGCGGTCCTTTTGCTTTGGGCTAATACTTTCTCCCCCTTTGGCATGAATCACCAAAAACGGATACTTAGAGTGAAATATAAGCCCTTTGAAGTGTTCTCCCCCTTTGGCAAATAATATATGAGTGAAAGATTATACCAATGTGGAGAGACAGAGTGGAGTGATGGCGAAGGGTAGATAATACCGATAGAGTTGAGTGGAAGCCTTGTCTTCGCCGAAGACTCCATTTCCCTTTCAATCTACGACTTAGTATAGAAATATACTTGGAAACATATTAGTCATAGTCATGGTACGAGAATAATAGGATATATGCATTTGTACCAAAATGAAAGAGATATGATCAAGAGATATATCAATTAAGCATGATCATAGTTTTATATAACATAGATTTCTCCCCCTAAATATGTGCATGGAGAGGAACACATATTTTGGCCTTAAGTGCCAATTGCACATAATTAGGTTAATGAGAACATATATATATTATAGAGAATGTGAAGTGCATTTGTGTCATAGTATAAGTGTGATGCTCATGACAGTTTATGCACTTATGAAAGCATGTTATGAACAATTTAAGCATTTCCCTTAAGGATTTCAAAGAGGCTTAAGGACCATCCACCTTTGGAACAAAGGTAGCTTATCCTCGTTACAAGGTTAAGCTTTAAGCTCTTTGACAACAAAATCACTTCATCTAGTTTAAGCAAAGATGCATTAATGCAGGAGTGAAATTTTTAAGAGGTTAAACTAGGTATGAAGCAGGGATAATGCATGGACATGCTTTCTCTTCCTTTTATACAAGATATGTAAAGAAGGAAGATTTAGGTACAAGTTTAAATGAAAGAAGATACTTTTACCCTTTTGTACCTTCACATAGAGACGCTCCCTTCATTGTTCTTGTCCTTAGTCTTAGATGCTTAAGACCTATACTCAATGACAATATATGGAAATATTTTGCACAATAGAGAGTTCTACAACTAGTGATCATTTTCAAAGTTATTGTTAGGATATGGCAAATGGATCACAAATTGCATACATGAGTCATGAATTCTCTTTTTAACTTAGTGCACATCAAGAGAGATCGATTGATAGTATATGCGACACTAAGAAACATACGTGTTTAATCAATAATTAACAGATGTGATCAAAAGAACAACATATGCATTAGATAAGATTGAAATAGGAGAATCCAGTAAATATGCTACTTTGGCAATGAAAGCTACAATCCTTGATAAAGATGACATTACTTTAACAAGATGGATTAATTTGAAGTAGCATACTTCATGAGAAACTTAATCTCATGCAAGAGACTATATGAAATTACTAAGATAAAGCAATAGTCTCAACATAATCAAGATATAAGAATAGACTCCCCCTAAAGATATGCATCGAGTATTTGAAAGAATTGATTCAATGCATTCACTTTTAAAGGCATATAGGGAGAAGCATTGTACATCTTGATCAAGGCTTATAAAATTTGCAATAAACAACTTAAGCCTGGTAATCTCGTTATGAAAGGATTTAGAATACTCACAACCACACCATTGATTGTTTTGAGGATCTTATTATCCAGGTGAGTGTTGTTGTTCTTGACGTCCTTCTCTTTCATGTGAGTGTCCTCCCTTTGTAGTTGTTTCTTTTTCCTTTCAAACTTATTGAAAATACTCAAGAAAGATGTTAATAGCACAAGGGAGCATATGATGAAGGACGATTTCTTTAGATAGGAAATAAACAATTCATCATTCATAAGTCACATAGGTATGAAGTAAAATCCTTATTATTTGTGCACATCATTAGAAAAGAGGAGTATGCACCTTTTAAATATTTTGACCAATCATAGGAAGTTCACTTCTACATATTGAATCATAACAAATATAGCAAAGGCATGAATTAGATTCTAATGGACAGGTGCATTTATGATAATGTGATTGAATGCACATCTAGACAAATTTAGTCCAATAAAGAATCTATTCTTCAAGAATGATAATTTGGAGTAAATAACCATTGAAGGGAACTATATTTGATTAGGTAGATGAGTTCCCATACCTTTGCTTTTACCTTTCTTCCTTTGGGCAAAGAGTAACCCTTTAGGCTTGTGTCTTGCACTTATTCTTTTGTAGATTTCATAAGTAAGCTCAAGAGATATGTCATTAGTAACACAAGCATTAGTTTCCCTTTTTGTAATCATTATTGAGAAAGAATGAAAGACATAGATTACTAAAACATGGAAACTTTCTAGCATGAACTAGATTATCCATAGATGATGTTATGCTCAATTTTAATTCTTAAAACAAGCATAAATAATCCTTTAAGATTGTGGGAATAAATCTAATTCATGATATGGAAAGCGATAAATGTGAAAGAATCATGTCCAATTTAAGCAAGTAGAAACACATCATTAATCATTGGATTGATTTTTCTTTTCATGTTAGATTACGCATTTCTAAAGAGAAACTTATTCTCTACAAGTGAGACTACTTGGGTTACTTAAATAAAATCATTAGTCTCACTATTCTAGTTATAGAGAGAGTTTTCCTTTTATAAGTGTCCTAAGGATTTGAATTCCTTACATGACACCTTATTCTTTTAAGAACATGAAATATCTCTCTATATCTAGAATCATGGCAATAATAGAATGACTAGTGAGAAACACGCCATGAGGTACTTCAACAATTTAAAGCATGTAGATTGTCATAATATATAAATGATGAATGCACAATCTGCCATATAAGAGGAATTTCTTCAAAGAATGGTGACATAATTTCAAAAAACATCTTAAGTGCTTCCTTTTTCTATGTGACTACACAAGACACTTAAGAAATGATAATTTAAGATACTTGCACTTAAAATCATAAGAGTTACCATCCTTTGGCATTCCTCAATGTTGTAGGCCTTGATTTTCCGCATATGATAATCTTTTATTTCCTATAACATTTATATCTTCCTGAGATGATATGAGTTTTGAATATAATAAATTGAAATAACTTTGGGTCAATCTTGAATATGTAGATCATTGGAGATTGGTAGCTTGAGTTGATAAGAATTGAAATAACTATCAAGCACCCCAAAGCTTCATATCATCTCCTTCTCCTACAAAGCTTGTCAAGCATATTTTGGTACCCATCTCTTGATGGGTCCATCAAGGTTAGTCAACAAAGATCTAGGAACCCAAACGTCCTTTGTGTTAGCACTAGGTAAACTCATTACCTTACTAGCACAAGTTGCAATTTTGGGTTGCCTAGTGTCATGAGAATTAATTGACAAGCTAGGAGTAGGAGATTTACCTAAGGGACAATCCTTGCATTGATGTCCCTTCTTTCGCCATATGTAGCATAGGCGATCTTCAACTCTTGAAGATTTCTTCCTTCCTTGTTTCTTGCTTGCTACATGGTTAGTGAATGTTTTCTTTTCTAACCCTATGCCTCTTTGTTTTAAATGGGGACAAGACTTAATTAAGTGTCCTTTCATTGAGCATTTAAAACAAAGTCTATCATCCTTGTTAATAATCAAACCATTTTTAATGTAGGGACATGACCTAATCAAGTGCCCCTTTTCAAAGCATTCACTACACCTCTTATTTCTCTTAGTGTGAAGGGTGGCTTGATCATTACCTTGGATGTTACCTTTTGTGGAGGCGTGGTTGAGGCTTTTGGAGGAGGTATTGAATTTCATCTTTTGTTTCTTCCTCTTGGCAATCCTCAAATCCTTGACATTTTCTTCAAGGGATGTAGTGTATGCCACGGTTGTTCCCGTCTCAAGCTTCTTCACCATGTGATCACGGTTATCTTGAGTAGGTTGAGCAATGAATTTCCCTTTTAGTTGTGTCAAGCTCATCTTTAGCCTCTCATTTTCTTCTTTGAGCTCTTGATATGTATCATCTTTTGTTCCTGCAAATTCTAGCTCAAAGGAAGGTTTGCTTGTCGACGGACAACAAGCATTAGCACATGGTAATATAGTATCAATTTGAATACATGTGCATAGGTGAGGTTGTTGGGATTTTAAGTTTTCTAATACAACATCATGAGCAATATTTAATATGATATGATCATCCATAAGATTTTCATGAGAACATAGAAGCATATCATATTTTTCTTGAAAAGCTAGATTTTCAACTTTTAGCTTTTCTACTTGATCCTTAAGCAAGGTATTCTTATTTACTAATTGAGCGATACAATGTAAAGCGTTATCTTGCTCAATTGAAATAGTTTCATACCTTTGGACCAAATCAACATGAGAGCACTTTAGCTCCTCATGTTCTTTAGTCAACTCGTCAAAGCATTGCATTTTCATGGAGAGAATACTTTCTAGCCTTTGACGAGCTTCGCTTTGCTCTCTCGCTCTTTCTAGAAGTTTGAGCATGACCGCCTTGTCTTCTTGGCTTAGGCGAGCGTAGAGTTGCATGAAGCTTCTTTCTTCCTCCTCATCCTCATTTGTGCTTCCGCTATCATTTTCATTAGCCACACAACATATGTGGGAATCGAAATGGGAAGACAAACCTTTTGGAGAGGTGGATTCATCGTTTGGTCTCCATCGTTCATTTTCTTCTTCTTCCTTCAAAGGGTTAGTTTCACAAATACCAAAGGAAGTAGAAGCACAAAATGAACTATCATATTTGGACTCGTCAAATTTGTTTTTAATTCTAGTCCAAATATCATGCACATCACAAATGGGTTTGTCATATTTTATTATGAAGGCATGATAATCTTCTTTGCTAAGGGATTTACTTAAGATGTCATAAGCTAGATAGTTTAAGCGTATACATCATAAATCTTCTTCGAAGGCATTTTCCCTAGCATAGTTAGGAGGAATAATACTCTTGTCTAAAATTTGTTCTAATTGTGGATCTACCGCTCTAAAAGCATTTATCACTCTAGTAGACCATGAATCATAATTAGAACAATCAGAAAGTAATATCTCAAGAGTTACCTCCTTGTTCTCCTGGGTCTTCTTGTTCTTATGGGATCTTCTACGAGCCATCACTTCGAGTTGTTAGACTCAAGATGAAGTGCCTAGCTCTGATACCAATTGAAAGTCGCCTAGAGGGGGGGGGGGTGGATAGGCGGAACCTGAAAATTAAAACTTTATCCCCCAACTAGATCCCTTGATTAGTGGTTAGAACAAGATATACAATTGTTGGAGTATAAAAACTAAGTCCTTGCTTGAAAAGAGTATTGCTTTCAAATAATGCGGAATTGATAAGACAATACATCTAATAAGTCTATGAGAATAAAGCAAGAAGGCTTAAATGAGAAGAGCAATAAGTCAAGTTGTTTCTTGCGAAGTGTTGCTTCACTAAATGAGAATTTAACTTGAAGCAACACCAAATGATATTAGCAAATAATAGCACAAGAAAACTTAGAGTAAGGGAAAGCAAACAAATCACAAGCAATAAACACAAATGACACGGGTGATTTGTTTTACCGAGGTTCGGCCCTCGAAGGCCTAGTCCCTGTTGAGGAGTCCACTAAGGACAGGTCTTTTTCAACCCTTTCCCTCTCTCCACCGATCACACAAGGATCGGCGAGCTCTTCTTCTTCTCAAGGATCACTCTCGATCCCGCAAGGACCACCACACTCTTTGGTGTCTCTTGCTAGCTTTTACAAGCCTCCAAAACTTTGGAGGAAGTTCAATGGGAGTCAAAACTCCATGCGCAAATGAACACAAAGATGAAGCACACACTATCTTTCAATGAATCTCACAAGGCACTAGTGCTAAACTCAAATGAGTAGCTCTCTTTTGCTTGCTCTCTCTTTTGTGGCACTTGTGTTGGTTGTAGTGGTCTAAATCTTGTGTATAGGATGGATCAATGAATAGAAGTGGTTGGGAGGGCTTGAGTATGTCAACTAGATGACTTGGAATGTTGCTTGGGCTCCCTCCCCTTGAAGTGGCCGGTTGGGGTGCTATTTATAGCCACCAAATGAAATATGGCCGTTGGAGAAGTCTGCTGGCGATGGGCGCACCGGACAGTCCGGTGCGCCACCGGACAGTGTCCGGTGTGCCGCCACGTCAGCCTGCCATTGGGTTCCGACCGTTGGAGCTCTGTCTTGTGGGCCCGCCTGGCTGTCCGGTGGTGCACCGGACAGGCCCTGTAGGCTGTCCGGTGTGCCACCCGCGCGTGCGCTGCTCCTCTGCGCGCGCTGGCGCGCATTTAATGCGTTGCAGTCGACCGTTGCGCGCAAAGTAGCTGTTGCTCTGCTGTCACACTGGACAGTCCGGTGTGCACCGGACACTGTCCGGTGACTCACCGGACAGTCCGGTGATTTTTAGCGGAGCCGATTCCTGAAGCTGGCGAGTTCAGGGTCGCTCTCCCCTGGAGCACCGGACACTGTCCGGTGGTGCACCAGACAGTCCGGTGAATTATAGTGAAGCGCCTCTGAGATTTCCCGAAGGTGAAGAGTTCAGCTTGGAGTCCCCTGGTGCACCGGACAGTCCGGTGCGCCAGACCAGGGTAGCCTTCGGTTGTCCCTTGCTCTCTTGATTGAACCCTTTTCTTTGACTTGTATTGGTTTGTTGTGAACCTTTGGCACCTGTAGAACTTATAGACTAGAGCAAACTAGTCAGTCCAATTATTTGTGTTGGGCAATTCAACCACCAAAATCAATTAGGAAATAGGTGTAAGCCTAATTCCCTTTCACCCCCTTTTCAATTTCTCTGACATCAAAAACCTCAGCATTAAAACCAACCAGAAGGCCACCAAATCTACCATTTGCAGGAGTCCAAAACCAGGCAAAATTTCTATTACCACTAATAGAATTCAGCCAAGTATCCTCAAAGGATTTTTATTAGTTTATTGTAAACCAATAAAATCATTTCTTTCCTTTCTAATCAATTCTTTTAAGAATTCAATTTTGATTCTTTTTCCCAACCCCTGACAATTCTAGATAAGTGAGAGCACCTAGAGGGGGGGGGTGAATAGGTGATCCTATAAAAACTTAAACTTAAAGCCACAAAAACTTGATTAAGCGTTAGCACAATAAGGCCAAGTGGCTAGAGAGGAGTTCTTGCAAAACACAACAACCACAAGAGGATCAACACAAATAGACACAGTGGTTTATCCCATGGTTCGGCCAAGTACAAAACTTGCCTACTCCACGTTGTGGCGTCCCAACGGACGAGGGTTGTAATCAACCCCTCTCAAGCGGTCCAAAGACCCACTTGAATACCACGGTGTTTTGCTTTGTTTACTATATCCCGCTCGCGAGGAATCTCCACAACTTGGAGTCTCTCGCCCTTACACTTTGATGTTCACAAAGAAGCACAGAGTAAGGGAGGGATGAGCAACGCACACGAGACACAAAATCACAGCAAATACGCACACACAAGACCCAGACTTGAGCTCAAAAGAATATCACGAGGTTCTCACTAGAACGGAGCTCAAATCACTAAGAATGTCGAACAAGTGCGCAAGAATGAAGTGTGAGTGATCAACAATGCTCAAAGGATGCTTGGTGTTCTCCTCCATGCGCCTAGGGGTCCCTTTTATAGCCCCAAGGCAGCTAGGAGCCGTTGAGAGCATTCCAGGAAGGCAAATCTTGCCTTCAGTCGCCTGGCGCACCGGACAGTCCGGTGCACCACCGGACACTGTCCGGTGCGGATTTCTTTCCTTATTTGGTGAAGCCGACTGTTGCAGATTGAGAGTCGTTGGCGCACCGGACAGTCCGGTGCCCCCTTCTAGCCGTTGGCTCGGCCACGTGTCCCGCGCGGGTCGCGCGGCCGACCGTTGGCCCGGCCGACTGTTTGCTCACTGGACAGTCCGGTGCACCACCGGACAGTCCGGTGATTTTTAGCCGTACGCCGTTAATCACTTCCCGAGAGCGACACCTTCGCCTGTGAATGGCTCACCGGACAGTCCGGTGCACCACCGGACAGTCCGGTGATTTATAGCCATACACCGCCGTCGAAGTCCCGAGAGCAGCAAGTACGCCAGAGCTAGCCTGGCGCACCTGACACTGTCCGGTGCACCACCGGACACTGTCCGGTGCACCCAGACTGAGCAGACTTTGGCTGAACGAGCCAAGTCATCTCTAAATTGATTTCTCCTGTTTCTAGCACTTAGACACAATACATTAGTTCTCGAAACAATGTACTAAGTCTAGAAACATACCTTTAGACTTGATTTGCACTTTGTCCATCAATTTGCATAGATTTTCACTTAAGCACTTGTGTTGGCACTCAATCACCAAAATACTTGCGAAAGGGCCTCTAGCCTAGTGGTTAAGGACTTCCGAGTAGCACCTCCAAGTCCTGGGTTCGATTCCCCTCAGGAGCGAATTTTCAGGCTTGGTTAAAAAAATCCCCTCGTTGTGCCTCATCCGCTCTCGGGTTACGATGTCCTGTGCGCCACCCTCCGGTTGGGCCGTTGCAGAGTGGATAGTTGACGCTGGCCCGTTAGTGATGGGAGGCCAGGGTTCGGGGATTTTCTCGGCCGGGACCATTGTTTCGGTCTCTTCTTAATATAATACCGGGAGGGCGGTCTTTCCCTCCCCGGCCGAGTTTTTAATCACCAAAATACTTAGAAATGGCCCAAGGGCACATTTCCCTTTCAATCTCCCCCTTTTTGGTGATTTATGCCAACACAACAAAAAGCAACTAAAAGAAGTGCAACATCAATACAAATGAGAACTCAATATTGTTTTGATTCAAAATTGGCATATATGGATCATTCTTTGCCACCACTTGGTTTTGTTTTTGCAAATCAACCTCAATCTCCTATCTCTAATTCAAACACAATTGTAGAGACATAAAGAGAGTTGTTCCAAGAGAATTTGATCAACGATTTCAAAAACTCCCCCGTTTTCCCATAATCAACCATTCTCCCCACAAGAGGCCAACTTTTGACAAGAGAGACAATAAGAGAGTTTTGACAAACCAAAAGCTCTTGTCGGGGACCATAATTAGGGGTACCCTCAAGACCCCTAAATCTCAGCTGGTAACCCCCATCAGCACAAAGCTGCAAAGGCCTGATGGGTGCGATTAAGTCAAGGATCGGTCCATTCAAGGGACATGATCGTGCCTCGCCCAAGCCTAGCCTCGGGCAAGGGAAGCCGACCCCGGAGAACCTACGTCTCGCCCGAGGACCCCCCTCCAGCAACGGGCACACTATCGGCTTGCCCGAGGCCCAGTCTTCACCGAGAAGCAACCTTGGCCACATCGCCATGCCGACCGACCAAATCGCAGGGACATTTAATGCAAAGGTGGCCTGACACCTTTATCCTGACGCACGCCCTCCGGTCGACAGAGCCAAAGTGACCGCAGTCACTTCGCCACTCTACTGACCGGTCTGACAAGAGGACAGCGCCGCCTGCGCCGCTCCGATTGCTGAGCCACCCGACAGAGTGAGGCTGACAGCAGCCAAGGCCAGCCTCGAGCATCATAGGAAACTCCGCCTCGCCCGACCCTAGGGCTCGGACTCGGGCTCAGCCCCGGAAGACGGCGAACTCCGCTCCGCCCGACCCAGGGCTCGGACTCGGGCTCAGCCCTGGAAGACGACGAACCCGCTCCGCTCGACCCCAGGGCTCGGACTCGGGCTCAGCCCCGGAAGACGGTGAACTCCGCTCTGCCCAACCCAGGGCTCGGACTCGGGCTCAGCCCCGGAAGACGGCGAACTCCGCTCCGCCCGACCCAGGGCTCAGACTCGGGCTCAGCCTCGGAAGACGGCGAACTCTGCTCCGCCCGACCTAGGGCTCGGACATGGGCTCAACCCCGGAAGACGACGAACTCCGCTCCGCCCGACCCAGGGCTCGGACTTGGGCTCAGCCCCAGAAGACGACGAACTCCGCTCCGCCCGACCCAGGGCTCGGACTTGGGCTTAGCCCCAGAAGACGACGAACTCCGCTCCACCCGACCCAGGGCTCGGACTTGGGCTCAGCCCCAGGAGACGACGGACTCCGCTTCGCCCAACCCCATGGCTCGGACTCAGCCCTGGCCTCAGCCGACGGTCTCCGCCTCGCCCGACCCAGGGGCTCGAACTCGACCACGGCCACAGAAGGACGACATTCGACCTCGACCTCGGAGGAGCCTCCACATCGCCCAACCTAGGGCGCGGACCGACCACGTTGACAGGAGGCGCCATCATTACCCTACCCCGAGCTGACTCAGGCTACGGGGAACAAGACCGGTGTCCCATCTGGCTCGCTCCGCCAGATAGGCAATGATGGCGCCCCGCACGCTTTGTGACGACGGCGGCTCTCGGCCCCCTTACGGAAGCAAGAGGACGTCAGCAAGGACTCGACAGCCCCGACAGCTGTCCTTCCGCCAGGCTCCAGCGCTCCTCCGACGGCCACGACACCACACGAACCGGGTGCCAAAACCTCTCCGGCTGCCTCGGCATGTACTTAGGGCGCTAGCTCTCCTCCGCTAGACACGTAGCACTCTGCTACACCCCCCATTGTACACCTAGATCCTCTCCTTACGCCTATAAAAGGAAGGACCAGGGCCCTCTTACGGGAGGGTTGGCCCGCGCGGAGAAGGACGGGACGGCGCTCGCGCAAGGCCGCTCGCTCCCACTCCCGCGTGGATGCTTGTATCCCCCTACTGCAAGCGCATCCGACTCAGGCGCGGGGCTAACACGAAGGCCGCGGGATCCGCTCTCTCACGCCTGCCTCCCTCCGGCTGCTTCCTTTCCCCCCTTCGCGTTTCGCCTCGCGTCGACCCATCTAGGCTGGGGCACGCGGCGACAATTCACTCGTCGGTCCAGGGACCCCCTAGGTTTCGAAACACCGACAGTTGGCGCGCCAGGTAGGGGCCTGCTGCGTGTTGACGAACAGCTTCCCGTCAAGCTCCAGATGGGCAGTCTCCAGCAACCTTTCCAGATGGACAGTCCGGTGCACCAGACCAGGGTAGCCTTCGGTTGTCCCTTGCTCTCTTGATTGAACCCTTTTCTTTGACTTGTATTGGTTTGTTGTAAACCTTTGGCACATGTAGAACTTATAGACTAGAGCAAACTAGTTAGTCCAATTATTTGTGTTGGGCAATTCAACCACCAAAATCAATTAGGAAATAGGTGTAAGCCTAATTCCCTTTCAATCTCCCCCTTTTTGGTGATTGATGCCAACACAAACCAAAGCAAGTATAGAAGTGCATAATTGAACTGGTTTGCATAATTGTAAGTGCAAAGGTTACTTAGAATTGAACCAACATAAATACTCATAAGATATGCATGGATTGTTTCTTTGTTTTTAACATTTTGGACCACGCTTGCACCACATGTTTTTTTTTGCAAATCCTTCTTTTTTTGTAAATCCTTTTCAAAGTCCTTTTGCAAATAGTCAAAGGTAAATGAATAAGATTTTGCGAAGCATTTTCAAGATTTGAAATTTTCTCCCTTTGTTTCAAATGCTTTTCCTTTGACTAAACAAAACTCCCCCTTAATAAAAATCTTCCTCTTAGTGTTCAAGAGGGTTTTAAGATAACAATTTTGAAAATACTACTTTCTCCCCCTTTTGAACACAATGAGATACCAAATTGAAAATCATAAGTTTTAAAATTTGGTGGTGGTGCGGTCCTTTTGCTTTGGGCTAATACTTTCTCCCCCTTTGGCATGAATCGCCAAAAACGGATACTTAGAGTGAAATATAAGCCCTTTGAAGTGTTCTCCCCCTTTGGCAAATAATATATGAGTGAAAGATTATACCAATGTGGAGAGACAGAGTGGAGTGATGGCGAAGGGTAGATAATACCGATAGAGTTGAGTGGAAGCCTTGTCTTCGCCGAAGACTCCATTTCCCTTTCAATCTACGACTTAATATAGAAATATACTTGGAAACATATTAGTCATAGTCATGGTACGAGAATAATAGGATATATGCATTTGTACCAAAATGAAAGAGATATGATCAAGAGATATATCAATTAAGCATGATCATAGTTTTATATAACATAGATTTCTCCCCCTAAATATGTGCATGGAGAGGAACACATATGTTGGCCTTAAGTGCCAATTGCACATAATTAGGTTAATGAGAACATATATATATTATAGAGAATGTGAAGTGCATTTGTGTCATAGTATAAGTGTGATGCTCATGACAGTTTATGCACTTATGAAAGCATGTTATGAACAATTTAAGCATTTCCCTTAAGGATTTCAAAGAGGCTTAAGGACCATCCACCTTTGGAACAAAGGTAGCTTATCCTCGTTACAAGGTTAAGCTTTAAGCTCTTTGACAACAAAATCACTTCATCTAGTTTAAGCAAAGATGCATTAATGCAGGAGTGAAATTTTTAAGAGGTTAAACTAGGTATGAAGCAGGGATAATGCATGGACATGCTTTCTCTTCCTTTTATACAAGATATGTAAAGAAGGAAGATTTAGGTACAAGTTTAAATGAAAGAAGATACTTTTACCCTTTTGTACCTTCACATAGAGACGCTCCCTTCATTGTTCTTGTCCTTAGTCTTAGATGCTTAAGACCTATACTCAATGACAATATATGGAAATATTTTGCACAATAGAGAGTTCTACAACTAGTGATCATTTTCAAAGTTATTGTTAGGATATGGCAAATGGATCACAAATTGCATACATGAGTCATGAATTCTCTTTTTAACTTAGTGCACATCAATAGAGATCGATTGATAGTATATGCGACACTAAGAAACATACGTGTTTAATCAATAATTAACAGATGTGATCAAAAGAACAACATATGCATTAGATAAGATTGAAATAGGAGAATCCAGTAAATATGCTACTTTGGCAATGAAAGCTACAATCCTTGATAAAGATGACATTACTTTAACAAGATGGATTAATTTGAAGTAGCATACTTCATGAGAAACTTAATCTCATGCAAGAGACTATATGAAATTACTAAGATAAAGCAATAGTCTCAACATAATCAAGATATAAGAATAGACTCCCCCTAAAGCTATGCATCGAGTATTTGAAAGAATTGATTCAATGCATTCACTTTTAAAGGCATATAGGGAGAAGCATTGTACATCTTGATCAAGGCTTATAAAATTTGCAATAAACAACTTAAGCCTGGTAATCTCATTATGAAAGGATTTAGAATACTCACAACCACACCATTGATTGTTTTGAGGATCTTATTATCCAGGTGAGTGTTGTTGTTCTTGACGTCCTTCTCTTTCATGTGAGTGTCCTCCCTTTGTAGTTGTTTCTTTTTCCTTTCAAACTTATTGAAAATACTCAAGAAAGATGTTAATAGCACAAGGGAGCATATGATGAAGGACGATTTCTTTAGATAGGAAATAAACAATTCATCATTCATAAGTCACATAGGTATGAAGTAAAATCCTTATTATTTGTGCACATCATTAGAAAAGAGGAGTATGCACCTTTTAAATATTTTGACCAATCATAGGAAGTTCACTTCTACATATTGAATCATAACAAATATAGCAAAGGCATGAATTAGATTCTAATGGACAGGTGCATTTATGATAATGTGATTGAATGCACATCTAGACAAATTTAGTCCAATAAAGAATCTATTCTTCAAGAATGATAATTTGGAGTAAATAACCATTGAAGGGAACTATATTTGATTAGGTAGATGAGTTCCCATACCTTTGCTTTTACCTTTCTTCCTTTGGGCAAAGAGTCACCCTTTAGGCTTGTGTCTTGCACTTATTCTTTTGTAGATTTCATAAGTAAGCTCAAGAGATATGTCATTAGTAATACAAGCATTAGTTTCCCTTTTTGTAATCATTATTGAGAAAGAATGAAAGACATAGATTACTAAAACATGGAAACTTTCTAGCATGAACTAGATTATCCATAGATGATGTTATGCTCAATTTTAATTCTTAAAACAAGCATAAATAATCCTTTAAGATTGTGGGAATAAATCTAATTCATGATATGGAAAGCGATAAATGTGAAAGAATCATGTCCAATTTAAGCAAGTAGAAACACATCATTAATCATTGGATTGATTTTTCTTTTCATGTTAGATTACGCATTTCTAAAGAGAAACTTATTCTCTACAAGTGAGACTACTTGGGTTACTTAAATAAAATCATTAGTCTCACTATTCTAGTTATAGAGAGAGTTTTCCTTTTATAAGTGTCCTAAGGATTTGAATTCCTTACATGACACCTTATTCTTTTAAGAACATGAAATATCTCTCTATATCTAGAATCATGGCAATAATAGAATGACTAGTGAGAAACACGCCATGAGGTACTTCAACAATTTAAAGCATGTAGATTGTCATAATATATAAATGATGAATGCACAATCTGCCATATAAGAGGAATTTCTTCAAAGAATGGTGACATAATTTCAAAAAACATATTAAGTGCTTCCTTTTTCTATGTGACTACACAAGACACTTAAGAAATGATAATTTAAGATACTTGCACTTAAAATCATAAGAGTTACCATCCTTTGGCATTCCTCAATGTTGTAGGCCTTGATTTTCCGCATATGATAATCTTTTATTTCCTATAACATTTATATCTTCCTGAGATGATATGAGTTTTGAATATAATAAATTGAAATAACTTTGGGTCAATCTTGAATATGTAGATCATTGGAGATTGGTAGCTTGAGTTGATAAGAATTGAAATAACTATCAAGCACCCCAAAGCTTCATATCATCTCCTTCTCCTACAAAGCTTGTCAAGCATATTTTGGTACCCATCTCTTGATGGGTCCATCAAGGTTAGTCAACAAAGATCTAGGAACCCAAACGTCCTTTGTGTTAGCACTAGGTAAACTCATTACCTTACTAGCACAAGTTGCAATTTTGGGTTGCCTAGTGTCATGAGAATTAATTGACAAGCTAGGAGTAGGAGATTTTCCTAAGGGACAATCCTTGCATTGATGTCCCTTCTTTCGCCATATGTAGCATAGGCGATCTTCAACTCTTGAAGATTTCTTCCTTCCTTGTTTCTTGCTTGCTACATGGTTAGTGAATGTTTTCTTTTCTAACCCTATGCCTCTTTGTTTTAAATGGGGACAAGACTTAATTAAGTGTCCTTTCATTGAGCATTTAAAACAAAGTCTATCATCCTTGTTAATAATCAAACCATTTTTAATGTAGGGACATGACCTAATCAAGTGCCCCTTTTTAAAGCATTCACTACACCTCTTATTTCTCTTAGTGTGAAGGGTGGCTTGATCATTACCTTGGATGTTACCTTTTGTGGAGGCGTGGTTGAGGCTTTTGGAGGAGGTATTGAATTTCATCTTTTGTTTCTTCCTCTTGGCAATCCTCAAATCCTTGACATTTTCTTCAAGGGATGTAGTGTATGCCACGGTTGTTCCCGTCTCAAGCTTCTTCACCATGTGATCACGGTTATCTTGAGTAGGTTGAGCAATGAATTTCCCTTTTAGTTGTGTCAAGCTCATCTTTAGCCTCTCATTTTCTTCTTTGAGCTCTTGATATGTATCATCTTTTGTTCCTGCAAATTCTAGCTCAAAGGAAGGTTTGCTTGTCGACGGACAACAAGCATTAGCACATGGTAATATAGTATCAATTTGAATACATGTGCATAGGTGAGGTTGTTGGGATTTTAAGTTTTCTAATACAACATCATGAGCAATATTTAATATGATATGATCATCCATAAGATTTTCATGAGAACATAGAAGCATATCATATTTTTCTTGAAAAGCTAGATTTTCAACTTTTAGCTTTTCTACTTGATCCTTAAGCAAGGTATTCTTATTTACTAATTGAGCGATACAATGTAAAGCGTTATCTTGCTCAATTGAAATAGTTTCATACCTTTGGACCAAATCAACATGAGAGCACTTTAGCTCCTCATGTTCTTTAGTCAACTCGTCAAAGCATTGCATTTTCATGGAGAGAATACTTTCTAGCCTTTGACGAGCTTCGCTTTGCTCTCTCGCTCTTTCTAGAAGTTTGAGCATGACCGCCTTGTCTTCTTGGCTTAGGCGAGCGTAGAGTTGCATGAAGCTTCTTTCTTCCTCCTCATCCTCATTTGTGCTTCCGCTATCATTTTCATTAGCCACACAACATATGTGGGAATCGAAATGGGAAGACAAACCTTTTGGAGAGGTGGATTCATCGTTTGGTCTCCATCGTTCATTTTCTTCTTCTTCCTTCAAAGGGTTAGTTTCACAAATACCAAAGGAAGTAGAAGCACAAAATGAACTATCATATTTGGACTCGTCAAATTTGTTTTTAATTCTAGTCCAAATATCATGCACATCACAAATGGGTTTGTCATATTTTATTATGAAGGCATGATAATCTTCTTTGCTAAGGGATTTACTTAAGATGTCATAAGCTAGATAGTTTAAGCGTATACATCTTAAATCTTCTTCGAAGGCATTTTCCCTAGCATAGTTAGGAGGAATAGTACTCTTGTCTAAAATTTGTTCTAATTGTGGATCTACCGCTCTAAAAGCATTTATCACTCTAGTAGACCATGAATCATAATTAGAACAATCAGAAAGTAATATCTCAAGAGTTACCTCCTTGTTCTCCGGGGTCTTCTTGTTCTTATGGGATCTTCTACGAGCCATCACTTCGAGTTGTTAGACTCAAGATGAAGTGCCTAGCTCTGAAACCAATTGAAAGTCGCCTAGAGGGGGGTGGATAGGCGGAACCTGAAAATTAAAACTTTATCCCCCAACTAGATCCCTTGATTAGTGGTTAGAACAAGATATACAATTGTCGGAGTATAAAAACTAAGTCCTTGCTTGAAAAGAGTATTGCTTTCAAATAATGCGGAATTGATAAGACAATACATCTAATAAGTCTATGAGAATAAAGCAAGAAGGCTTAAATGAGAAGAGCAATAAGTCAAGTTGTTTCTTGCGAAGTGTTGCTTCACTAAATGAGAATTTAACTTGAAGCAACACCAAATGATATTAGCAAATAATAGCACAAGAAAACTTAGAGTAAGGGAAAGCAAACAAATCACAAGCAATAAACACAAATGACACGGGTGATTTGTTTTACCGAGGTTCGGCCCTCGAAGGCCTAGTCCCTGTTGAGGAGTCCACTAAGGACAGGTCTTTTTCAACCCTTTCCCTCTCTCCACCGATCACACAAGGATCGGCGAGCTCTTCTTCTTCTCAAGGATCACTCTCGATCCCGCAAGGACCACCACACTCTTTGGTGTCTCTTGCTAGCTTTTACAAGCCTCCAAAACTTTGGAGGAAGTTCAATGGGAGTCAAAACTCCATGCGCAAATGAACACAAAGATGAAGCACACACTATCTTTCAATGAATCTCACAAGGCACTAGTGCTAAACTCAAATGAGTAGCTCTCTTTTGCTTGCTCTCTCTTTTGTGGCACTTGTGTTGGTTGTAGTGGTCTAAATCTTGTGTATAGGATGGATCAATGAATAGAAGTGGTTGGGAGGGCTTGAGTATGTCAACTAGATGACTTGGAATGTTGCTTGGGCTCCCTCCCCTTGAAGTGGCCGGTTGGGGTGCTATTTATAGCCACCAAATGAAATATGGCCGTTGGAGAAGTCTGCTGGCGATGGGCGCACCGGACAGTCCGGTGCGCCACCGGACAGTGTCCGGTGTGCCGCCACGTCAGCCTGCCATTGGGTTCCGACCGTTGGAGCTCTGTCTTGTGGGCCCGCCTGGCTGTCCGGTGGTGCACCGGACAGGCCCTGTAGGCTGTCCGGTGTGCCACCCGCGCGTGCGCTGCTCCTCTGCGCGCGCTGGCGCGCATTTAATGCGTTGCAGTCGACCGTTGCGCGCAAAGTAGCTGTTGCTCTGCTGTCACACTGGACAGTCCGGTGTGCACCGGACACTGTCCGGTGACTCACCGGACAGTCCGGTGATTTTTAGCGGAGCCGATTCCTGAAGCTGGCGAGTTCAGGGTCGCTCTCCCCTGGAGCACCGGACACTGTCCGGTGGTGCACCGGACAGTCCGGTGAATTATAGTGAAGCGCCTCTGAGATTTCCCGAAGGTGAAGAGTTCAGCTTGGAGTCCCCTGGTGCACCGGACAGTCCGGTGCGCCAGACCAGGGTAGCCTTCGGTTGTCCCTTGCTCTCTTGATTGAACCCTTTTCTTTGACTTGTATTGGTTTGTTGTGAACCTTTGGCACCTGTAGAACTTATAGACTAGAGCAAACTAGTCAGTCCAATTATTTGTGTTGGGCAATTCAACCACCAAAATCAATTAGGAAATAGGTGTAAGCCTAATTCCCTTTCACCCCCTTTTCAATTTCTCTGACATCAAAAACCTCAGCATTAAAACCAACCAGAAGGCCACCAAATCTACCATTTGCAGGAGTCCAAAACCAGGCAAAATTTCTATTACCACTAATAGAATTCAGCCAAGTATCCTCAAAGGATTTTTATTAGTTTATTGTAAACCAATAAAATCATTTCTTTCCTTTCTAATCAATTCTTTTAAGAATTCAATTTTGATTCTTTTTCCCAACCCCTGACAATTCTAGATAAGTGAGAGCACCTAGAGGGGGGGGTGAATAGGTGATCCTATAAAAACTTAAACTTAAAGCCACAAAAACTTGATTAAGCGTTAGCACAATAAGGCCAAGTGGCTAGAGAGGAGTTCTTGCAAAACACAACAACCACAAGAGGATCAACACAAATAGACACAGTGGTTTATCCCATGGTTCGGCCAAGTACAAAACTTGCCTACTCCACGTTGTGGCGTCCCAACGGACGAGGGTTGTAATCAACCCCTCTCAAGCGGTCCAAAGACCCACTTGAATACCACGGTGTTTTGCTTTGTTTACTATATCCCGCTCGCGAGGAATCTCCACAACTTGGAGTCTCTCGCCCTTACACTTTGATGTTCACAAAGAAGCACGGAGTAAGGGAGGGATGAGCAACGCACACGAGACACAAAATCACAGCAAATACGCACACACAAGACCCAGACTTGAGCTCAAAAGAATATCACGAGGTTCTCACTAGAACGGAGCTCAAATCACTAAGAATGTCGAACAAGTGCGCAAGAATGAAGTGTGAGTGATCAACAATGCTCAAAGGATGCTTGGTGTTCTCCTCCATGCGCCTAGGGGTCCCTTTTATAGCCCCAAGGCAGCTAGGAGCCGTTGAGAGCATTCCAGGAAGGCAAATCTTGCCTTCAGTCGCCTGGCGCACCGGACAGTCCGGTGCACCACCGGACACTGTCCGGTGCGGATTTCTTTCCTTATTTGGCGAAGCCGACTGTTGCAGATTGAGAGTCGTTGGCGCACCGGACAGTCCGGTGCCCCCTTCTAGCCGTTGGCTCGGCCACGTGTCCCGCGCGGGTCGCGCGGCCGACCGTTGGCCCGGCCGACTGTTTGCTCACCGGACAGTCCGGTGCACCACCGGACAGTCCGGTGATTTTTAGCCGTACGTCGTTAATCACTTCCCGAGAGCGACACCTTCGCCTGTGAATGGCTCACCGGACAGTCCGGTGCACCACCGGACAGTCCGGTGATTTATAGCCATACACCACCGTCGAAGTCCCGAGAGCAGCAAGTACGCCAGAGCTAGCCTGGCGCACCTGACACTGTCCGGTGCACCACCGGACACTGTCCGGTGCACCCAGACTGAGCAGACTTTGGCTGAACGAGCCAAGTCATCTCTAAATTGATTTCTCCTGTTTCTAGCACTTAGACACAATACATTAGTTCTCGAAACAATGTACTAAGTCTAGAAACATACCTTTAGACTTGATTTGCACTTTGTCCATCAATTTGCATAGATTTTCACTTAAGCACTTGTGTTGGCACTCAATCACCAAAATACTTGCGAAAGGGCCTCTAGCCTAGTGGTTAAGGACTTCCGAGTAGCACCTCCAAGTCCTGGGTTCGATTCCCCTCAGGAGCGAATTTTCAGGCTTGGTTAAAAAAATCCCCTCGTTGTGCCTCATCCGCTCTCGGGTTACGATGTCCTGTGCGCCACCCTCCGGTTGGGCCGTTGCAGAGTGGATAGTTGACGCTGGCCCGTTAGTGATGGGAGGCCAGGGTTCGGGGATTTTCTCGGCCGGGACCATTGTTTCGGTCTCTTCTTAATATAATACCGGGAGGGCGGTCTTTCCCTCCCCGGCCGAGTTTTTAATCACCAAAATACTTAGAAATGGCCCAAGGGCACATTTCCCTTTCAATCTCCCCCTTTTTGGTGATTTATGCCAACACAACAAAAAGCAACTAAAAGAAGTGCAACATCAATACAAATGAGAACTCAATATTGTTTTGATTCAAAATTGGCATATATGGATCATTCTTTGCCACCACTTGGTTTTGTTTTTGCAAATCAACCTCAATCTCCTATCTCTAATTCAAACACAATTGTAGAGACATAAAGAGAGTTGTTCCAAGAGAATTTGATCAACGATTTCAAAAACTCCCCCGTTTTCCCATAATCAACCATTCTCCCCACAAGAGGCCAACTTTTGACAAGAGAGACAATAAGAGAGTTTTGACAAACTAAAAGCTCTTGTCGGGGACCATAATTAGGGGTACCCTCAAGACCCCTAAATCTCAGCTGGTAACCCCCATCAGCACAAAGCTGCAAAGGCCTGATGGGTGCGATTAAGTCAAGGATCGGTCCATTCAAGGGACATGATCGTGCCTCGCCCAAGCCTAGCCTCGGGCAAGGGAAGCCGACCCCGGAGAACCTACGTCTCGCCCGAGGACCCCCCTCCAGCAACGGGCACACTATCGGCTTGCCAGAGGCCCAGTCTTCACCGAGAAGCAACCTTGGCCACATCGCCATGCCGACCGACCAAATCGCAGGGACATTTAATGCAAAGGTGGCCTGACACCTTTATCCTGACGCACGCCCTCCGGTCGACAGAGCCAAAGTGACCGCAGTCACTTCGCCACTCTACTGACCGGTCTGACAAGAGGACAGCGCCGCCTGCGCCGCTCCGATTGCTGAGCCACCCGACAGAGTGAGGCTGACAGCAGCCAAGGCCAGCCTCGAGCGTCATAGGAAACTCCGCCTCGCCCGACCCTAGGGCTCGGACTCGGGCTCAGCCCCGGAAGACGGCGAACTCCGCTCCGCCCGACCCAGGGCTCGGACTCGGGCTCAGCCCTGGAAGACGACGAACCCGCTCCGCTCGACCCCAGGGCTCGGACTCGGGCTCAGCCCCGGAAGACGGTGAACTCCGCTCCGCCCAACCCAGGGCTGGGACTCGGGCTCAGCCCCGGAAGACGGCGAACTCCGCTCCACCCGACCCAGGGCTCAGACTCGGGCTCAGCCCCGGAAGACGGCGAACTCTGCTCCGCCCGACCTAGGGCTCGGACATGGGCTCAACCCCGGAAGACGACGAACTCCGCTCCGCCCGACCCAGGGCTCGGACTTGGGCTCAGCCCCAGAAGACGACGAACTCCGCTCCGCCCGACCCAGGGCTCGGACTTGGGCTTAGCCCCAGAAGACGACGAACTCCGCTCCGCCCGACCCAGGGCTCGGACTTGGGCTCAGCCCCAGGAGACGACGGACTCTGCTTCGCCCAACCCCATGGCTCGGACTCAGCCCTGGCCTCAGCCGACGGTCTCCGCCTCGCCCGACCCAGGGGCTCGAACTCGACCACGGCCACAGAAGGACAACATTCGACCTCGACCTCGGAGGAGCCTCCACATCGCCCAACCTAGGGCGCGGATCGACCACGTTGACAGGAGGCGCCATCATTACCCTACCCTGAGCTGACTCAGGCTACGGGGAACAAGACCGGCGTCCCATCTGGCTCGCTCCGCCAGATAGGCAATGATGGCGCCCCGCACGCTCTGTGACGATGGCGGCTCTCGGCCCCCTTACGGAAGCAAGAGGACGTCAGCAAGGACTCGACAGCCCCGACAGCTGTCCTTCCGCCAGGCTCCAGCGCTCCTCCGACGGCCACGACACCACACGAACCGGGTGCCAAAACCTCTCCGGCTGCCTCGGCATGTACTTAGGGCGCTAGCTCTCCTCCGCTAGACACGTAGCACTCTGCTACACCCCCCATTGTACACCTAGATCCTCTCCTTACGCCTATAAAAGGAAGGACCAGGGCCCTCTTACGGGAGGGTTGGCCCGCACGGAGAAGGATGGGACGGCGCTCGCGCAAGGCCGCTCGCTCCCACTCCCGCGTGGATGCTTGTATCCCCCTACTGCAAGCGCATCCGACTCAGGCGCGGGGCTAACACGAAGGCCGCGGGATCCGCTCTCTCACGCCTGCCTCCCTCCGGCTGCTTCCTTTCCCCCTTCGCGTTTCGCCTCGCGTCGACCCATCTGGGCTGGGGCACGCGGCGACAATTCACTCGTCGGTCCAGGGACCCCCTAGGTTTCGAAACACCGACAGTTGGCGCGCCAGGTAGGGGCCTACTGCGTGTTGACGAACAGCTTCCCGTCAAGCTCCAGATGGGCAGTCTCCAGCAACCTTTCCAGCCCGGGACGGTGCTCTGTTTCGGGAATCTTGAGTTCATGTCCCTCGACGGCAGCTACAACATGATACTCCTTCCCCCGCCGTGCGACAGCGACAATGGCGGTCGACAACCCGCTCGCCGGCGGGGAAATCGACGACGCCTTCCCCACGTGGTGGAAGGACGACATTCGGGCTTGTCCCATCCCCTCCCCCGCCGACGGAGGAGGAGGCGGGGCAACCAAGGCCAAGCGGGAAGCGGCACCTCGTTGGCTGTCGAGCGAGTCGACGGCGTCGGCGCCCCAACGGAGGGCGCGTCGGGCATCGATCTCGCGTCTGAGACGAAGACGAGCACCGCCTCCCCGCAACACGCCAATCTCAAGCAAACGCATGACGCCAGCACGCTCGCGAAGGACTTGCTGGGCGTCACCCTCGTACCTGAGACAACGGTGCAGTCAGTCCCAGACGCAACCTCGTCACCGACCGTCGACCGAAAGGTACCGACCGATTCCCATCTCGTGTCTTTTGGATTCGACCTCGACCCACCAAGCGACTATGCTTCGGTGAGCACTGTCATAGAGGCGAGTCCAAACCCTCTGGGGTATCGTGTGTGGTCACCCTGGGACCGACTGACGGCCGACTCGACCTACGAGCCCTCGGGGTCCGAGGAAGATGGCAAGCCCGACCTCTGTTGGGATTTCTCCAGACTTGGTAACCCCAGTGCCGTGCGGGACTTCATGACCGCATGTGACTACTGCCTTTCCGACTGTTCTGACGGCAGCCGCGGCCTCGACAGCGAGGACCGTGGCCCAAGTCGTGAATGTTTCCACGTCGATCTAGGGGGTCCCGGCGAAGGCAACCATCTTGGTATGCCGGAAAGCGGTGATCCCCCTAGGCCCGTGCCTCGCGTTGACATCCTTCGGGAGCTAGCTGTGGTCCCCGTCCTGGCGGGGGGTCCTAACCCACAGCTCGAGCAAATCCGCGAGAGGCAGGCCAGGCTCGACGAGGGAGCAGGAACGCTTGTGCCAATCCGCCGGGACATCGGGCAGGAATGGGCGGTCCAACCCCCGGCCGGAGAAGCGCGTCATCTCCCCCAGGACATCCAGCACCGCATCGCCGACGACGTCAAGGTGAGGCCACCGCCGGATTCCAGCGGAGTCAGCCAGAACCTGGCTGCAGCGGCAATACTCCTCCGCGCGATGCCGCAGCCATCAACCACCGAGGGGTGGCGTATCTAGGGAGAGCTCAAGAATCTCCTGGAGGACGCCGCGGTCCGACGGGCCGAAAGCTCTGCCTCCCGAAGGCAGAGGTTCCCCTCGGAACATCACGCCGCGACTTCCCGATTTATGCGGGAAGCCTCGGTCCACTCCGGGCGCACGCGCAACACAGCGCCTGCGGCCCTGGGTCGCCCTGGTAACGAGCGCCACCATCACAGCCGTTGGGCCCACCTCGACGACAGGGCACGCCGAGGCTACCACCCCAGGCGTGGGGGACGCTATGACAACGGGGAGGATCGGAGTCCTTCGCCCGAACCACCCGGTCCGTAGGCTTTCAGCCGCACCATACGACGGGCACCATTCCCGACCCGGTTCCGAACCCCGACTACTATCACAAAGTACTCGGGGGAGACGAGACCGGAACTGTGGCTCGCGGACTATCGGCTGGCCTGCCAACTGGGTGGAACGGACGATGACAACCTCATCATCCGCAACCTCCCCTGTTCCTCTCCGACACCGCTCGAGCCTGGCTGGAGCACCTGCCCCCGGGGCGGATCTCCAACTGGGACGACCTGGTCCAAGCCTTCGTCGGCAATTTCCAGGGCACATACGTGCGCCCTAGGAACTCCTGGGATCTCCGAAGCTACCGCCAGCAGCCGGGAGAGCCTCTCCAGGATTACATCTGGCGATTCTCGAAGCAGCGCACAGAGCTACCCAACGTAGTCGTTGTCGTTGTCCAGGATCAATTTGAACTATGCGGAATACGAGAATAATCGAAAGAGAAGTTTGAGTTAATTGTCTTCTTTTTCTCGTAGTCGTTGTCGTCGTCCTTTTAGGAAGAGGAAGATTTGTCGCTGTCGTCGTAGTAGACGATCTCCTTGATGCGCCTTGTCTTCTTCTTCTTCTTCCCATCTTTTCGTTTGTGGCCCGAGCCCGAGTCGGTAGGCTTGTCATCTTTTGGCTCATTGACGAAAGACTCCTTCTCCTTATCATTGATCACAATCCCCTTGCCCTTAGGATCCATCTCTTCGGGCGATTAGTCCCTTCGTGAAGAGAACGGCTCTGATACCAATTGAGAGCACCTAGAGGGGGGGTGAATAGGTGATCCTATAAAAACTTAAACTTAAAGCCACAAAAACTTGATTAAGCGTTAGCACAATAAGGCCAAGTGGCTAGAGAGGAGTTCTTGCAAAACACAACAACCACAAGAGGATCAACACAGATAGACACAGTGGTTTATCCCGTGGTTCGGCCAAGTACAAAACTTGCCTACTCCACGTTGTGGCGTCCCAACGGACGAGGGTTGCAATCAACCCCTCTCAAGCGGTCCAAAGACCCACTTGAATACCACGGTGTTTTGCTTTGTTTACTATATCCCGCTCACGAGGAATCTCCACAACTTGGAGTCTCTCACCCTTACACTTTGATGTTCACAAAGAAGCACGGAGTAAGGGAGGGATGAGCAATGCACACGAGACACAAAATCACAGCAAATATGCACACACAAGACCCAGACTTGAGCTCAAAAGAATATCATGAGGTTCTCACTAGAACGGAGCTCAAATCACTAAGAATGTCGAACAAGTGCGCAAGAATGAAGTGTGAGTGATCAACAATGCTCAAAGGATGCTTGGTGTTCTCCTCCATGCGCCTAGGGGTCCCTTTTATAGCCCCAAGGCAGCTAGGAGCCGTTGAGAGCATTCCAGGAAGGCAAATCTTGCCTTCAGTCGCCTGGCGCACCGGACAGTCCGGTGCACCACCGGACACTGTCCGGTGCGGATTTCTTTCCTTATTTGGTGAAGCCGACCGTTGCAGATTGAGAGCCATTGGTGTCCGGTGCACACCGGACAGTATGGTGCCCCCTTCTAGCCGTTGGCTCGGCCACGTGTCCCGCGCGGATCGCGCGGCCGACCGTTGGCCCGGTCGACTGTTGGCTCACCGGACAGTCCGGTGCACCACCGGACAGTCTGGTGATTTTTAGCCATACGTCGTTAATCACTTCCCGAGAGCGACGACTTCGCCTGTGAATGGCTCACCGGACAGTCCGGTGCACCACCGGACAGTCCGGTGATTTATAGTCGTACACCGCCGTCGAAGTCCTGAGAGCAGCAAGTTCGCCAGAGCCAGCCTGGCGCACCGGACACTGTCCGGTGCACCACCGGACAGTCCAGTGCACCCAGACTGAGCAGACTTTGGCTGAACGAGCCAAGTCATCTCCAAATTGATTTCTCCTGTTTCCAGCACTTAGACACAATACATTAGTTCTCAAAACAATGTACTAAGTCTAGAAACATACCTTTAGACTTGATTTGCACTTTGTCCATCAATTTGCATAGATTTTCACTTAAGCACTTGTGTTGGCACTCAATCACCAAAATACTTAGAAATGGCCCAAGGGCACATTTCCCTTTCAATAAGACCTATCATTCTGAATAATTGAGGTTGGAGACAGAAGGGATCCTCTTCCCTTTATTAGGAGAATACCTAATTTTGGAGGAAGATTTCTTCTTCTTCTTCTTGACTGAATTTTTTCTATGATGAATTTTCCTGCCTTTTCTCAAGACCATAACATCATCCAAGTCAGTCAACTGATTGTTGCCATTCTCATCTTGGATAGATTTATCTAGCTCAGAGTCAGAACCAACTTGGAGATTATGTTCAACAGAATTTTTGACAGATCGAATGGCAAGATTATTTCTGGACAACTCTAAAGATTTGATCAATTCCAAATTTACTATAGATTCATTAATAGAATTACCTAGATCTATCCCTAAATCTGAAGCAATCGACATAATCACAGGATTTTCAGTATTAAGAACAGAAAAAGGATTAGAATGCATACCTTTGTTCATGAAGGCATCTTTAGCCATAGCTCTCGCCGCAGCTTTGTCAGCAATCTTCATATCATCATTGGATTCAAGTCTGTTGCTCCTCCTAATGCCTTCACCATGCTCCACTGCCATATTCACAACTTGTTTTTCAGCTTCAGCTTTTCCAGAACCTTCAGCTTGAGCACCAAAGGAGACTTGCTGATTTTTCCTTGGCATGGAGGTATAACCCCCTCATCATCTTTTGCAAATTCCTCCAAATCTTGAGAACTCAAGAGGTCATCTTCACTCTCATGAAATTCTTCATCTTCATTTATAGGATCATTGTCATAGCCTTTATCTTCAGAAATCGGGTTCAAGTCTTCATTGTTATCACCCAATTCAGGTCCCCGGCCAGAAGCTTTGCCTTGAGACATCATATCCCCAATGTTTTCGAGTCTCAACTCTTCTTTAACAGACTTTTCCCCTACATTTCTAGCCTTTTTGCTAGTTTTTTCATAAGAAGGATCATCAAGACCTTGCCTATCCACCGATGCTCTTTTGCCAAGATTTATAGACTCATCATTCCATCTCTCATCAGTGATATCATCCATTTTAAAGAAAATGACATAGAGGAAGGGTTTAACACCGACCTCTATAATTGGAGGGATCATAGCAACACTTTTGACGTGAACCTTGAATCTCACAATATCTTTAGAGTCTAAAGATAAGATATCCACCTCTTCAACAGCCCCAATTGTTGACCCCAATTCACAAATAGCCTGGTAGTTTTGAAGTTCCTCAGGAACATTTTCAGCCACAATCCACACAGAATGAAGCTTGGATTTAGGTTTAGCCTGAGAGCTCCAATAAGAGACAGAAATTTTTGCTCCAAACATTTTCATTTTAAGTTCAGGAAAGTTAATCATCTCATCAAGCTTCTCTTGAGAAGGAAATTGCATAAAAACCCGGCATGGCACTTGGTTGCTTTCCAAGTTTTGCCCCAAGGAAAATGAAAACCAAAATCCTTCTCAATGTCTTTGAAAGGGAAATAGGGTCAAACCTTTTCCTAAATAATTTTGGTGGTTGAATTGCCCAACACAAATAATTGGACTAACTAGTTTGCTCTAGATTATGAGTTCTACAGGTGCCAAAGGTTCAACACAAATCAATAAAAAGTCCAAGAAAGGGTTCAAATAAAAAGAGCAAAAGACAACCGAAGGCTGCCCTGGTCTGGCGCACCGAACTGTCCGGTGTGCCACCGGACAGTGTCCGGTGCACCAGGGAGATCAACTCCAAACTTGCCACCTTCGGGAATTTGGGGAGCCGCTCCGCTATAATTCACCGGCTTGTCCGGTGTAGCACCGGACTGTCCGATGTCCAGCGGGAGCAACGGCTAGCGCGCCAACGGTCGTCTGCAAAAGGTGAACAGTGAGCTATAGTGCGCGGTCAGCACGCGCAGAAGTCAGAGCAGGCGCAGAAGGCGCACCGGACAGTGAACAGGACCTGTCCGGTGCACCACCGGACTATCTGGTGGCCCCACAAGTCAGAGCTCCAACGGTCGAACCCTAACGGTTGGGTGACATGGCTGGCACACCAGACAGTGTCCGGTGGCGCACCGGACTGTCCGGTGCGCCCGTCGACAGCAGAGTTCCCCAACGGCCACTTTGGTGGTTGGGGCTATAAATACCCCCCAACCACCACACTTCAAGGCATCCAAGTTTTTAGCCATTGCATTCAATACAAGAGCTCTAGACTTCACTCCAAGACACAAACAAGAGATCAAATCCTCTCCCAAGTCCAAAGATCACTCCAAACAATTAGTGACTAGTGAGAGAGAGATATTTGTGTTCATTTGAGTTTTTGCGCTTGGATCGCTTTTCTTCTTCCTTCTTTCTTGTTCCCAAGTCGTTTGTAATCAAGGCAAGAGACACCAAGTTGTGGTGGTCCTTGTGGGGACTAAGTGTCCCGATTGATTGAGAAGAGAAGCTCACTCGGTCTAGGTGACCGTTTGAGAGAGGGAAAGGGTTGAAAGAGACCCGGTCTTTGTGACCACCTCAATGGGGACTAGGCCTTCGAGGGCCGAACCTCGGTAAAACAAATCACCGTGTCACTCTCGCTGTTTGCTTGTGATTTGTTTTTCCCTCTCTTTCGGACTCGATTTTATTTCTAACACTAACCCCGGCTTGTAGTGTGTGCTTAAGTTTATAATTTTCAGATTCCGCCTATTCACCCCCCTCTAGGCGACTTTCAATTGGTATCAGAGCCCGGTACTTCATTAGAGCCTAACCGCTCGAAGTGATGTCGGGAGATCACGCCAAGAAGGAGGTGGTGACCGGCGAGAAGCCCGCCACAAGCCACGGGAAGACTCCATCGGGAGAGTCCGACAACAAGGGGAAGGGATCCTCTTCACACACCAAGTCGCATCAGAGCGGCGACAAGAAAAAGAAGATGAAGAAGGTGGTCTACTATGAGACCGACTCTTCGTTGCCATCTACATCTGGCTCCGACGCGCCGTCCGTCACTTCTAAGCGCCATGAGCGCAAAAAGTTTAGTAAGATTCCCCTTCGCTATCCTCACATTTCTAAACGCACTCCTTTACTTTCCGTCCCACTAGGCAAACCACCCTTTTTGAGGGTGAAGATTATAACATGTGGAGTGATAAAATGAGGCATCACCTAACCTCACTCCACGCTAGTATTTGGGACGTTGTTAAGTTTGGAGTGCAGGTACCATCGCTGGGGGATGAAGATTATGATTCGGATGAAGTGGCCCAAATCCGGCACTTCAACTCCCAAGCCACTACTATACTCCTCGCCTCTCTAAGTCGAGAGGAGTGTAATAAGGTGCAAGGGTTGAAGAGCACCAAAGATTTGGGTTGTGCTCAAGACCACGCACGAAGGACATGAGGTGACCAAGATCACCAAGAGGGAGACGATCGAGGGGGAGCTCAGTCGTTTTATGCTCAACCAAGGAGAGGAGCCACAAGCTATGTACAACCGGCTCAAGACCTTGGTGAATCAAGTGTGCAACCTCGGGAGCACAAAATGGGATGACCATGAAATGGTCAAGGTTATTCTAAGATCACTCATTTTTCTTAATCCCACACAAGTTCAATTAATTTGTGGTGATCCTAGATACAAGCTAATGTCTCCCGAGGAGGTTATAGGAAAATTTGTGAGCTTTGAATTGATGATCAAAGGCTCCAAGAAGATCATCGAGCAAGGCGCCTCCTCCATACCCGAGGTACAACCCGTCGTATTTAAGGCGACGGAGGAGAAGAAAGAAGAGTCTACATCAAGTAGACTCCCCATCGATGCCTCCAAGCTCGACAACGAGGAGATGGCGCTCATCATCAAGAGCTTCCACCAAATCCTCAAGCAAAGGAGGGGGAAAGACTACAAGCCCCGCTCCAAGAAAGTTTGCTACAAGTGTGGTAAGCCCAGTCACTTTATAGCAAAATGTCCTATTTCTAGTGACAGTGACAGGGGCAACGACAAGAAGGGAAGGAGGAAGGAAAAGAAGAAGTACTACAAGAAGAAGGGCGGTGATGCCCACGTGTGTCGGGAATGTGACTCCGATGAGAGCTCCACCGACTCCTTCGACGACGAGGACGCCGCCAACATCGCCATCAACAAAGGTCTCCTCTTCCCCAACGTCGGCCACAAGTGCCTCATGGCAAAGGACAACAAGAAGAAGAAGGTAAAATCTAGGTCCTCCACTAAGTATGCAACTTCTAGTGATGAGGATAATTCTAGTGATGATGAGGATAACTTGCTCACTCTTTTTGCCAACCTAAACATGCAACAAAAAGAAAAATTGAATGAATTGATTAGTGCTATTCATGAGAAGGATGAACTCTTGGATAGCCAAGAGGACTTCCTAATTAAAGAAAATAAGAAGCATGTTAAGGTTAAAATGCTTATGCTCTAGAGGTAGAAAAATGTGAAAAAATAACTAGTGAGCTTAGCACTTGCCATTACACTATCTCCAACCTTAGAATTGAGAATGCTAATTTGATTGCTAAGGTTGAGAAGTCAAATATTTGTGATGATTCAATTACCAATCTTAGAAATGATAATGCCAGTCTAATTGCTAAGATTGAAAAATTGAATGCCTCCCTTTCTAGCCTTAAGATTGAGAATGAAAAATTAATTGCTAAGGCTAAGGATTTAAATGTTTGCAATGTTTCTATTTCCAATCTTAGATATGAGAATGCTATTTTACATGCTAAGATTGTTGAATTAAATGCTTGCAAACCCTCTACATCTACTGTTAGTCATGTCTCTATTTGCACTAGATGTAGAGATGTTAATATTGATGCTATCCATGATCACATTGCTATGATTAAACAACAAAATGATCATATAGCAAAATTAGATGCTAAAATTGCCGAGCATGAATTAGAGAATGAAAAATTTAAATTTGCTCGTAGTATGCTTTATAGTGGGAGACACCCTGGCATTAAGGATGGCATTGGCTTCCAACAGGGAGGCAATGTCAAGCTTAATGCACCTAAAAGATTATCTAATTTTGTTAAGGGCAAGGCTCCCATGCCTCAGGATAACGAGGGCTATATTTTATATCCTGCTGGTTATCCTGAGGATAAGATTAGGAGAATTCATGCTAAGAAGACTCATTCTGTTTCTCACCATGCTTTTATTTATAAGAATGAGGCTTCTAGCTCTAGGCGTTCTACCCATGTTAAAATGCCTAAGAAGAAATCTCCTATTGCATCAAATGATCATAACATTTCATTTCAGACTTTTGATGCTTTTTATGTGCTTACTAACAAATCAGGCAAAGTAGTTTCCAAATATGTTGGGGGCAAACACAAGGGGTCAAAGACTTGTGTTTGGGTACCCAAGGTGCTTGTTTCTAATGTCAAAGGACCCAAGACCATTTGGGTACCTAAGAACAAGGCCTAAATTTGTTTTATAGGTTTATGCATTCGAGGGCTCAAGTTTGATCATTGATAGCGGGTGCACAAACCACATGACTGGGGAGAAAAGGATGTTCTCCTCCTATGAGAGAAACTAAGATCCCGAAAGAGCTATCACATTCGGGGATGGAAATCAAGGTTTGGTCAAAGGACTTGGTGAAATTGCTATATCACCTGACCATTCTATTTCCAATGTTTTTCTTGTAGATTCTTTAGATTATAACTTGCTTTCAGTTTCTCAATTATGCAAAATGGGCTACAATTGTCTTTTTACGGATGTAGGTGTTACTGTCTTTAGAAGAAGTGATGATTCAATAGCATTTAAGGGAGTGTTAGAGGGTCAGCTATACTTAGTTGATTTTAATAGAGCTAAACTCGACACTTGCTTAATTGCTAAGACTAGCATGGGTTGGCTCTGGCATCGCCGACTAGCTCACGTTGGGATGAAGAATCTTCACAAGCTTCCAAAGGGAGAGCATATTTTGGGACTAACAAATGTTCATTTTGAGAAATACAGGATTTGTAGTGCATGCCAAGCAGGGAAGCAAGTTGGTGTTCATCATCCACACAAGAATATCATGACGACCGACAGGCCACTTGAGCTACTCCACATGGACCTATTCGGCCTGATAGCTTACATAAGCATCGGCGGGAGTAAGTATTATCTAGTTATTGTGGATGATTATTCTCGCTTCACTTGGGTGTTCTTTTTGCAGGAAAAATCTCAAACCCAAGAGACCTTAAAGGGATTCTTAAGACGGGCTCAAAATAAGTTCGGCTTAAGGATCAAAAAGATTAGAAGCGACAATGGAACGGAGTTCAAGAACTCTCAAATTGAAGGCTTTCTTGAGGAGGAGGGAATCAAGCATGAGTTCTCTTCTCCCTACACGCCACAGCAAAATGGTGTAGTGGAGAGGAAGAATAGAACTCTACTTGACATGGCGAGGACCATGCTTGATGAGTACAAGACTTCGGACCAGTTTTTGGGCGGAAGCAGTCAACACCGCTTGCTACGCCATCAACCGTCTCTACCTTTACCAAATCCTCAAGAAGACATCCTATGAACTCCTCACCGGTAAAAAGCCCAATGTTTCATATTTTAGAGTTTTGGTAGCAAATGTTTTATTCTTGTTAAAAGAGGTAGAAAATCTAAATTTGCTCCTAAGGTTGTAGAAGGCTTTTACTTGGTTATGACTCAAACACAAGGGCATATAGAGTCTTTAACAAGTCCACATGACTAGTTGAAGTTTCTTGTGACATTGTGTTTGATGAGACTAACGGCTCTCAAGTAGAGCAAGTTGATCTTGATGAACTAGATGATGAAGAGGCTCCGTGCGTCACGCTAAGAAACATGTCCATTGGGGATGTGTGTCCTAAGGAATCCGAAGAGCCTTCACAAGCACAAGATCAACCTTCATCTTCCACACAAGCATCTCCACCAACTCAAGATGAGGATCAAACTCAAGATGATGAAAATAAAGATCAAGAGGAGCCACCTCAAGAGGAGGACAATGATCAAGGGAGAGATGCTAATGTACAAGATAAGGAAGATGAACAAGATCAAAGGCCGCCACACCCAAGAGTCCACCAGGCGATTCAAAGAGATCACCCCGTGAACACCATCCTCGGTGATATTCATAAGGGGGTAATCACTCGATCTCGAGTCGCTCATTTTTGTGAACATTACTCTTTTGTTTCCTCTATTGAGCCACACAGGATAGAGGATGCACTTAAAGGTTCAGAATTGGGTGCTGGCGATGCAAGAGGAGCTCAACAACTTCACGAGGAATGAGGTATGGCATTTAGTTCCACGTCCTAATCAAAATGTTGTAGGAACCAAGTGGGTCTTCCGCAACAAGCAAGATGAGCATGGTGTGGTGACAAGGAACAAAGCACGACTTGTGGCCAAGGGTTATTCACAAGTCGAAGGTTTGGATTTTGGTGAAACCTATGCACCTGTAGCTAGGCTTGAGTCAATTCGTATATTACTTGCCTATGCTACTTACCATGGCTTTAAGCTTTATCAAATGGACGTGAAGAGTGCCTTCCTCAATGGACCAATCAAGGAAGAGGTCTATGTTGAGCAACCTCCTGGCTTTGAAGATAGTGAGTACCCTAACCATGTTTATAAACTCTCTAAGGCGCTTTATGGGCTCAAGCAAGCCCCAAGAGCATGGTATGAATGCCTAAGAGATTTTCTTATCACTAATGGCTTCAAAGTCAGCAAGGCCGATCCTACTCTCTTTACGAAAACTATTGCAAAAGATTTGTTTGTATGCCAAATTTATGTTGATGATATTATATTTGGGTCCACTAACAAATCTACATGTGAAGAGTTTAGTAGGATCATGGTTCAAAAATTCGAGATGTCTATGATGGGGGAGTTGAAGTATTTTCTAGGATTTCAAGTCAAGCAACTCCAAGAGGGCACCTTCATCAGGCAAATGAAGTACATTCAAGATATACTCACCAAGTTTGGAATGAAGGATGCCAAGCCCATCAAGACACCCATGGGAACCAATGGGCATCTCGACCTCGACACGGGAGGTAAATCCGTAGATCAAAAGGTATACCGGTCGATGATAGGATCTTTACTCTACTTATGTGCATCTCGACCGAATATTATGCTTTCTGTATGCATGTGTGCAAGGTTCCAAGCCGATCCTAAGGAAATTCACCTTAGGGCCGTGAAGAGAATCTTGAGATATTTAGTTCATACACCTAAGTTTGGTCTTTGGTACCCCAAGGGATCCTCTTTTGATTTATTAGGATATTCAGATGCTGATTGGGCAGGGTGACTACAGGTATCCTCTATACAGGCGGTCCGGTTAGCCTCTACACAGGCGGTTCCAGGAACCGCTTGTGGTGCACCGCCTGTGATGTAAAACAACATCACAGGCGGTCAATCAAAAACCGCCTGTGATAGACACACATCACAGGCAGTCCAGTTTAAAAGAACCGCCTGTGATAGTCACACATCACAGGCGGTCCGGTTTAAAAGAACCGCCTGTGATAGAGACACATCACAGGCGGTTTTAATTATAAGCCGCCTGTATTTCCCAGATTCATATACAGAAGCAGATTCATATATATTTTCCAGATTCATATACAGAAACAGAATTAATAACAGATTCAAACACAGATTCATCATACAAAGATTCAAACAAGTTCTATAGCAGGTTCCATACACAGATTCATCCACATATATATCAAGTTCCATCATACACAGATTTATACACATCAAGTTGCATAACAACTCAACATCTCAAAGTTCCATAGACAACTAAACATCTAAAGTTCCTAACTAAAGACCTAAACACTGTGTGATATTGTGTACAAACTTAGTTCTGGGAATTTTTGCAAATTTCCATTTACATTGTAGAATAGCCCTTGTTGATGAAGAACTTCACGGCGCATAAAGTAAAGCAAGTCTCTTACAACCTTAGCCACGCCGGTGGAAACCATATCTCTTTCTAACCATTCAGCATTGATCTTAGATTTAGGAACCTGCAATGAAAGCAAAAAGCAATCAGTGCTAAGAGTAATGTGATGAGCAACAATATAACATAAAAATTGCAACATAGACAATGATAGCGAACTTACATCCTCACGATTGACCATGTAATGGAAGGTGACACGACACCATTCGCATACATAATAACCGCACAGGACAGTACCCGGAGGTTGTTTGTCACCATATGGAAATAATGATATTGACAAATTAGGCTTGTCCTCTGGATGTTCGCCGCCAAGATCTTTCCAATAAAAACGGTATGCACTGCATATAAGAATAGCATTGTGAGATTAAGAATACATTTGTTAAGTTGTAATAAGTACAAGTGTGCAATAATAATCATACTTCTCTAAAATCTTCAAGAAGTCATTATACGTAGCCTTTTCCATTCTCAGTGAGTCGAAGACCACGACTTTACCATCCTTTGGCCAGATCATGATACAAATGTAGTGGTCACTATATAGACATAGACGAAAACACATGTTAATATCACGATTGCCATAATTTATAGTTCAAAATTAAACCATGTCGATAACTTACTTAAAGTGGTGCGGAGCTATTATTAAGTCCTTGCCATGTTGTACATGATTATACATGGCTCGTCCAATGTATGCCGCCATTACCTTCATTTTCTTTCTCTGATTCTGTTTGACGGCTTTCTCAAATTCAGCATCGTCCAAGTCTTTGTATTCTTCTCCTTGCCTCCGAGCAACTACTTTGTAGCAAGCTTGGGATATCATCAACGGGTCAAGAAACCCTGTCTTAAGTTGTTTCTTCTTATCATCCATGTATTGCATCCTACGTGTAATAGTGTTAATCGTTAGACTCTCGTTTATGTGTGCGTGTACAAAACTAACAAATATGAAAGTTTAGAGGTACTTACAAGCAAAAGAGGGTTAAGTAGTTGGTTTCCATCCTTTGTCGGTGGTACAATGACCAGAGATCGTCAAAGAATAAATGCCGCACAGGATTTATATGATCATTGCTCCAAAATGCATCTTCTGGCACAACAAATGTGAATTCCTCGAGTTTGTATTTGTTGCTAGCCACCATGTACCACTCATGCATTCTAATCTCCGGAGTTGACAACTTAGAAAGTTGCACTGTCGTTAAGAACGGCCTCCCATTCACAAATTTAGGAGGAACATCCTCCTTCTTGTATACCGAGATATTGGTTTTAAGACGTAATGATTCTCGAGTATGAATCATTCCATCTTCTTCCCATACTTCGAAATTGTCTATTTGGGCCGACCGTGTGCCTACTCCATGAGATGCTGATATTGCTTTTGATTGATTAGTCATAACTCTCTGCAATTTATGCAGGTAGCGTGCCACTGATTCTGATGGTTTCTTGACATCGTCTGTGGCGATTCGCTTATGAATTTTCTTTGAAATAGTTGGCCCTTCAACATTGGTGCCAACCTTTGGTTCCTTTTTGATGTTGACGTCGACATTCTGAGGAACAATTTTGTCTACGTCCCCCTCGTCGAGTTCCTTCGCAAGAGGCGATATGATTGTTTCAACGATTTTTTTGGAGGTCGGTGTCATATCTTCCTGCACTGGTGTTGAATTCGGCTCATCACCAAACTTGATGTCGCGTCGATGCCAAAGAACCAACTCGTTCATTGCCTCCTGCAAAGTTATGATCCCCTCAACTGGAAAATCTATCTCCCAATCTTCACAACCACTGTTTGTGATTTCTAGAACTTGGACCACAGCATAGTGTGGCGGGACAGGATTGTCCTTGTAGTTAACAAGTCCTGGTTTTACCAAACCAGTAGCAGCTTGCTTTGTTTTTGTCCCAGATCGATTGATTGGAATATGAAGAAAGCAAGGCTTGTCCTCAACAATATCGTCTACAGGGTACTTGGTCAAGTCTTGCACAGATCCAACGCTGCTAGGGACTATAGGTGGACTCATGTGGCTTGGCTTGAGTTCAAATGATATGCATTCTGTTTTCTTCATTTTGTTTATCACGTCATTAATAGCCTTTTGTACCCTTTCATCAATAGTCTCTTCAAGGGTCCTTTTCGACTTCTCGTGTTTCCTATATGACGACGCATACTCTGGAAACGCCTCTCTCCAGGAAATCTTAGAAGAGATTCCCCGAGCCCGTCCAGTGTGTTCAGGATTGCCTAGTGCTGCAGTTAGTATGTCATTCTCCCTCCGAGGCTTAAATTCTCCTTTTTTTCTCTTATCTGCATATTCTTGAATTTTTGTCGAAACTTCGCCTACCAATTCTGGATGCAAAAGTTTGCCATCCTCACTCAAACCTGCTCGACCTAAGATCCAACGAATAGCTCTCTCATCGATATCTTTTAATATTGGGTCCAAAGTGCCGTTAGTTATAGCTTCCTCGATAATCTTGTTCCACTGCACAACTTTATGGTGATATCCGCTTGACCCCAGGCGATGGGGGTGTTTGTTCATCTTCGCTCTCTGAGAATTAGTTTTGCCCAGTTCTTTGGCCTTCAGATCGGTCTTCTGACGAACAAATTCCTCCCACTGAGCTTGAGTGATTTTCCCCATTTTCTTGGGCGGAGGAACCTTATTCTTCTTAACAAAGTCCCTATTCATCTCGGCCTTCCACCCACGAAACATCTTGGCCATAGCAGAGAGCATCGACTTCCTTACTACATCCTCTGTGCCTTTTGGGAACTTGAATGACTCAGACAACTTAGCCCATAGCTTGTTGCGGGTGTCTTCATCTAAATCCTTCCATTTTTGAAGTGTGATTGGCACTATATCTCTAACAGTAGCCCCGCAGGAATTTCGAAACTTTGTAACCACGTCAAGTGGTTCTTCAGGAAACCCCTCTGCATTTAGTTTTGTTACATACATAACTGCACCTTCTTTCATCTGATTTGGACCTCGTCGCCCTCGTTTCCGCTTATGTGAAACGGATGATTCAGGCATCGAAGCATCCTCCGTGTTTCGTGTAGAAGATGCATCCTCTTTCTTCTCTTCATTTGAAATCTATATAGTGAAAAAATTAATGGCCTTTCATATATGAACAATATAGTCGGCATATTTCTATTTACCTCTTCATCGTTGGGAATATAGTCGTCATCAAGCTCATCTGATGTTTTTTTCTTCCTTGGAGGTATAGGAGTACAAGGATTGTCGTCACTAGAACTATCCTCCACGCTCCCTTCACCAGAGCTGCTCGTTGTCTGCCATTCAAGTTTGGTCGCGTCTTCATCAACTTTGTTAGACGCACCGGTGCAGACCACATCCATACTAGGCTGCTCGTTGTCTGCCATTCAAGCTGGTTCCATCGATAAAGGGATATACTGTTAGTCTGATATACTGGTTCCATCAATAAGGGAACTTGGAGAAAAGGTGATTCAAAATAAATCGAGCCCAAACCCCCCTACGGGGCAGGATCGGGTCGGGAAGCAAGCTCGCAGATAGAAGGGCACTTTCCAATGCAGTTAGACAGAGAAGGCATGGCTGTGATGTTATAATGCTGAAGGACCCCAAGAAGAGATTATGCCCTATAGTCTACCACCTCTCGTTATTTGTGGGCTTCACCGAGGGCGGGAAACATTTGGTGACATCAAACGACCTTCGGGCTGGGGACGTCTGCGAGCTTGTTAAGGGGCCAGACGATGGTGAGCCGGTGTACTCTGTCCGGATGTGTGGTCACAAAATTTAAAGCCGCCCCGGCTTCATCTGTGCGCTTCTCTTCTCTTATGTCGGCTACTAAGATCACTTAGCACCCCACCTAAGAGAAGAGAAGCACACACATGCAGCCGGGGCAGCTTTTAATTTTGTGACCATACATCCGGACATAGTACACCGGCTCAACATCGTCTGGCCTCTTAACAAGCTCGCAGACGTCTTCAGCCCGAAGGTCGTTTGCTATCACCAAATGTTTCCAGCCATCGGTGAAGCCCACAAATAACGAGAGGTGGTAGACTACAGGGCTTAATCTCTTCTTGGGGTCCTTCAGCATTATAACATCACAGCCATGCTGAAGGACCCCAAGAAGAGATTAAGTCCTGTAGTCTACCACCTCTCGTTATTTGTGGGCTTCACCGAGGGCGGGAAACATTTGGTGACATCAAACGACCTTCGGGCTGGGGACGTCTGCGAGCTTGTTAAGGGGCCAGACGATGGTGAGCCGGTGTACTCTGTCCGGATGTGTGGTCACAAAATTTAAAGCCGCCCCGGCTTCATCTGTGCGCTTCTCTTCTCTTATGTCGGCTACTAAGATCACTTAGCACCCCACCTAAGAGAAGAGAAGCGCACACATGCAGCCGAGGCAGCTTTAAATTTTGTGACCACACATCCGGACATAGTACACCGGCTCACCATCGTCTGGCCCCTTAACAAGCTCGCAGACGTCTTCAACCCGAAGGTCGTTTGCTATCACCAAATGTTTCCAGCCATCGGTGAAGCCCACAAATAACGGGAGGTGGTAGACTATAGGACTTAATCTCTTCTTGGGGTCCGCCGATTCAGGCATTCCGCCGATGCCATTCTCCATATAAGTCCCAAACAGAGAATAGGGATGAGGTAGTCAAGATTGTAGGCGCTAGTGCTCAACTACTAGCATCTATAGATATGGACACAAGTCCAAATTTGGTGCTACTCAGCACCATCGATATCACTAGAAAAAGAAATACATCAAAGAGATCCACTTCCCAATAGTACTCGAAGATAGTTCATCGATATCACTAGCTATGTTTTCTGGTCGCTCGACCAGCTAGTCGAACTGGGGGACCGACCAGCGACTAATCTCGATTAGTCGTCGACTAGGTCCGACTAATCGAGCTCTGGTCGACCTGGTCGTTTACTGGTCGTCCTGTTCATCCAGGAGACCAGGACCTATGTATATACTATATAATATATACTATTATACTATATAGTAAATAATTATATAACTATATAGTATATATGAACTTCATATACTATATTATGAAGGATAGGGTAAACATGACATGAATTCAGCAATACTGAAAAGTGAAAACAGCAGAGGAACACTTCTAGTTATTAATACTACAAGTCCCAGATACCAGTACCACACAACACACATTAATACTACAAGTCCAAAATTCTTCATAAGCATAATGACCAACATTTAATCACAAGGGATACAAGCTACTAAAGCAAAAATGGTGACCTTAACAAAATATGTAAGTGAAAACACCAACAATATAAGCATAATGACCAACATTAACAATATAAGATTAACAAGGCATGACTAGCAAAAACAAGTAATCAAGGCATGAATTTGTAACAAGGCATGATCAAGGAGTGCACCGAGGGCTCGGAGTTGGGCACGGCGGCGCTCGGGCTCGGCGGCGCTCGGGCTCGGGGACGGGGACGGCGGCGCTTGGGCTCGGGGACGGGGACAGAGGCGCTCGGGCTCGGAGATGGAGACGGCGACGCTCGAACTCGGAGATGGAGACGGCGACGCTCGGGCTCGGAGATGGGGACGGGGACGGCGGAGTTGGGCTCGGGGACGGCGCGGCCTGGCGGGCGCCCAGCTCGGAGACGGTGGCGCTTGGGCTCGGGCTCGGCGACGGCGTGGCGGGCGCTCACGGCTCGGAGACGGGGACGGGAACGGCGGCGCAGCAGCCTGGCGGTGTAGTATGAGCTCCGGGCGAAACCTAAACCCTAAGCCACCGTACCGAGGCTTTTATATAGTAAACACATCACAGGCGGATTTTTAGAAAAACCGCTTGTGATGTATAACATCACAAGCGCTTTTCTATTTCGACCGCCTGTGATATGTAAACTTCACAGGCGGTCCAAATAGAAAACCGCTTGTGATGTTATACATCACAAGCGGTTTTTCTAAAAATCCGCCTGTGATGTGTATGTAGTATAAAAGGCTCAGTGGTTCCAGCGCAGGAACCCTAACTTCCGGAGCCCGACGCCGCTAGGCTGCGCACTACTGTAGCGGCGGCGGAATTTTTTGATCTACGGGGAGAAGGTTTTGTTTTTGATTTTCAGGCTTGATTTCAAGAGTTTATGCATATATATGATCTCCGTTTGTTTTCTTTCTCATTTTGATACGATTTTTGCCTCAATTTTGTAATATAGACCGGAATTGAAGAAAAACTCAGGAATTCCAAGATTTGGACTTGTAGTTGATCTAATTTAAAGATTTTTTTTGAAGAGTTGTCTCACCTCAAGGTACCTATATTGCTGCAATCTTGTTTCATTTTCATGCACATTAATTCGTTCATGATTTAGAGATTAAATTCAATTAATTAGGGATATTTTAAAAAAATTTTGTCTCATGTGCTAGGTACATCTCGATATGATCTTGTTTCACTTTCATGAACATTTATTTTTTCATGTTACATCTCGATATTGACGTTAATCAATATAGGGATAGGTAATGGACCGAGGTTGGATGTACAATGTGCCAAGACCACATCCGTCGTACATTCGAAATTTGAGAAGCTTTATTGAAGCGGCCAACAAGCACGCGAATTTGCGAAAGAGCAAGGAGATATTATGTCCGTGCATCGATTGTGATAATAAGATAGCTTGGAGAGATATAGGAGTAATCCAATCACATCTGCTAAAAAGAGGGTTTAAAAACAATTACACGATATGGTCAGAACATGGTGAGTTGGATCCGTGTGAAGTGCCTGGTAATGACGAGAGAGTTGTCGGAATTTTAGATCTTAAAGTTGATGGTAAAGTGGATAATGTGGATGCTAATCAAGATTTTGAAGAATTTGATTGTGAAGAGATGTTGCGCCATATGGAACCAGAAATGTTAAGTTCTGTGGGATCGCAGAAAGGGCTATCGAAAATGGAGGGACTGGAAAGTGCCTCAAAAGAACCTTTATATGATGAATCAAAGGGTTGTGACAAAGAGTTTACTACACTGCGTACAGTTCTAGAACTGCTGAAGTTGAAGGCTAGTGCCGGATGGTCTGATACTAGCTTCACAGATCTTTTGAATTTTCTGTCTCAATTACTACCAAAACCCAACAAACTACCAACAAGCACTTATAAAGCGAAGAAGCTTATATCTCCCATAGCTCTGGGTGTGCAAAAAATTCATGCATGTCCGAACCATTGTATTCTGTATCGTGGCGATTTTGAGAATGCATCAAGATGCCCAGTTTGCAATGTCAGTCGATACAAGAAGAGCTACAATCAAGACTGTGTAAAAAAATTCCCGAAGAAAAATAAAAACAAGAAATCCACTATTGGACCTGAAAGTGACGATGACACTTTTGATGACATGGATGGGAAAAAGAAGTCAAAGAACCCAGCTTTGGTGATGTGGTATCTTCCAGTAATTGATCGCTTAAAACGTTTGTTCTCAAACCCTAGGGAGGCTGAGCTTATGCGTTGGCATGCTGAAAATCGCAAGCAGAATAACAAACAGATTCGACACCCTGCTGATGCATCACAATGGAAAAATTTCGATCTTATGTATCCTGAGTTTGCCAAAGAAACCAGAAATGTAAGATTTTCTTTGGGTACAGACGGAATGAATCCATTTGGTGAAAAAAGAAGTGTACATAGCACCTGGCCCGTGACTTTAACGATGTACAACCTTCCATCATGGCTGTGTCACAAAAGAAAGTATATTATGTTGACTATTCTTATTCAAGGTCCGAAATCAGCTGGTGTTGATATTGATGTGTTCCTAGAACCTCTTATGGAAGATATGACAAAGCTCTGGAATGAAGGAGTTAGAATATGGGATGAGTATTGCCGTGAGTATTTCAACTTAAGAGCAATTATATTTGTTACCATCCATGATTCTCTCGGTGGCGCCACACTATCAGGGCAAAAGACTAAAGGAAAGAATGGTTGTGTAGTGTGCGTCGATGGAACTGCTTCCATGTACCTTAAATCATCCAAGAAGTTGGTGTTCATGGGACACAGACGGTTCTTGATGAAGCAGCATAAGTACCGAAAGATGAAAGAGGAATTTAACAATCAACTGGAAAGTGAAGGTGCACCAAAGCCTTATAGTGGGAAACTTGTTTTTGAAATTGTAAAGAACATTCATGTTGTATTCGGAAAGGGAAAAAACAAAGGAGAAAAGAGAAAGAGAACTGACCCTTCAACTTACACAACTTTCAAGAAGCAATCAATATTTTTCAAGTACCTCCCATACTGGAAGGATATGGAAATTTGCCACAGCATTGATTTGATGCATGTAACAAAAAATGTTTTTGACAGCATCATTGGAACCTTGCTGGGCATGCCGAGTAAGACAAAAGACGGACTTAAATCACGCAATGATCTAGTAGATCTTCAAATCAGACCGGAACTTCATCCAGTGGATAGTGGCAAAGGGAAGCCTTACCTCCCCCCAGCTAGCTACAACTTGTCAGTTGAGGAGAGAACAAAAATTTGCAAATGTTTGCGTGGGGTCAAAGTGCCCACAGGTTTCTCATCCAATATCAGCAGACTAGTCAGGATGAAGGACTTGTCTCTATTTGGCTACAACTCTCATGACTGCCATGTGATGATGACGGTGTTCCTCCCAATTGCGGTAAGAGCCCTCGAAACAGAGCATGTCAAAGTTGTCATCACACGCTTGTGTTACTTTTTCAATGCGGTTTCACAAAAAGTAATAGCTTTAGAAGACTTGGACTATCTAAAGGCATACATCATCGAGACTATGTGCAAGCTTGAAATGTGTTTTCCTCCATCATTTTTTGATATGCAAGTACACCTAATCATACATCTCGTGGATCAGATAAAAATATTAGGGCCACTATATTTACATCATATGTTTCAGTTGGAGCGATACCTGGGAGTATTAAAAGGTTATGTGCGAAATCGCGCTCACCCAGAGGGTTCAATCATGGAGGGATACACTACAGAAGAAGTGATTGAGAGCTGTATAGATTACATCAGTGACGGAACAATGATAGGTGTGCCTGTACCTAAACATGAGGGTAAACTATGTGGGAGAGGGAGAATGGGCAAGAAAACTTTTCGCGTTAAGGATTACAAGCTAGTACATTGTGCTCATGGTAGTGTACTACAACATCTCACGATAGCCGAGCCTTACATAGAGGAACACCTGAATGAGCTTCGTAAAGAAAATCAGAACCGCACAGAGGACTGGATCATGAGGGAGCACAAACATCGTTTCAGCGAATGGTTAATGGACAAAAACATCCCATTCGGAGACTCTTCGGATGAGAAAACAATGAAGAATTTGGCTTCTGGGCCATCGTGTTTTGTGACATCATGGCAAGCATATGACATCAATGGGTACACATTCTACACTAAATCAAAAGACATGAAAAGTGTTGCACAAAATAGTGGTGTTCGTATCGATGCTTTTGACCTACATGGACAGAAGACCACATATTTTGGATTCATAGAGGAAATATGGGAACTTGATTATGGCCCAAGCATGAAAATACCCTTATTTAAGTGCCAATGGGTACAACATCCCGTGGGGGTGATAGTGGATAACTACGGACTCACACTGGTAGACTTAAAGAAAGTAGGATATAAAGATGACCCGTGGGTTCTCGCCGAATGTGTTGCACAAGTGTTCTATGTACTCGATCCAGCAGATGAGAAGATGCATGTAGTTATTTCTGGAAAGCAAAAAATTGTTGGAGTTGAGAATGTGGGAGACCAAGATGAGGAATACAATAAGTATGAAGAGATGTTCGTCTTTAATGGTCCAGAGAGAATCAAGCGTGTGGAAAAGAAAATTGATAAGAACTTAAAGCCATACATGCGGAAAAATGGTAGTTCATGAAAAATTGTATGAATCAAATTGTATTTGTTATCATGTATGATCGACTATGAATTGTGGTTGCCAATTAATTTAAAATCTCTCTAGTTATCTATGTGTGCTATTATAATTCATTTAAATTGTATTTGCATATTATTGTTAAAAATTAAATATTAATTCATTTAAATTGTATTTGCATATTTCTGTTAAAATTTAAAATTATTTTCATATTTAAATTGTATTTTCATATTTTTACAATCACAGGCGGTTTTGTCTTAGGGTCCGCTTGTGAAAATGATAGAGCATCACAGGCGGTCCTAAACAAAAACCGCTTGTGATACTATTACATCACAGGCGTACTGAACCGCCTGGGACATCACAGGCGGTTTTCTAACCGAACCGCCTGTGATGTAAAAATCCTACCGCTTGTATAGAGCCAAATTGTACTAGTGGTGTAAAATTGATAGGAAGAGCACATCAGGGACTTGTCAGTTTCTGGGGACATCACTGGTGTCTTGGGCTTCAAAGAAACAAAACTCAGTAGCTCTTTCTACTGCCGAAGCCGAGTATATTGCCGCAGACCATTGTTGCGCGCAATTGCTTTGGATGAGGCAAACCCTCAGGGACTATGGCTACAAATTTAGCAAAGTCCCTCTCCTATGTGATAATGAGAGTGCAATCCGCATGGCGGATAATACCGTTGAACACAGCCGCACTAAACACATAGCCATTCGATATCACTTTTTGAGGGATCACCAACAAAGGGGGGATATCGAGATAGCTTATATTAACACCAAAGAACAATTAGCCGATGTCTTTACCAAGCCACTAGATGAGAAAACCTTTACCAAACTTAGGAATGAGCTAAATATTCTTGATTCTAGAAATTTTGATTGATACTTTGCACATATAGCTCATTTATATATCTTTGATCATATCTCTTTTATGTCTATGACTAATGTGTTTTCAAGTGTATTGTTATGCTTAGTCATAGAATTGAAAGGGAAATGGAGTATTCGGCAAAGATGACGCTTCCACTCCACTCCATCGGTGTTATTTACTCTTTGCCGGTATTCCGCCATCTCTCCAAATTGGTATAATATTCACTCATATTTATTTTGTTTGCCATTTGGGGAGAAAGTAAAACGGCTTATATTTCACTCACAAGTATCCGTTTTTGGCGATTCATGCCAAAGGGGGAGAAAGTATTAGCCCAAAGCAAAAGGACCGCACCACCACAGAATTTTAAAAATGAAGTTTTCAAATTGGTATCTTAATGTGTTTTCAAAAGGGGGAGTATCTTCAAAAATTTGTAAAACCCTCTCGAACACTAAGAGGAGAATTTCATTGAGGGAGAGTTTTGTTTAAACCAAAGGAAAAGCATTTGAAACAGGGAAAGAAAATTTCAAATATTGAAAATGCTTCTTTCAATCTTATTCATATACCTTTGACTATTTGCAAAAAGGATTTTGAAAAGAATTTACCAAAGAATTTGCAAAAAACAAAACTCGTGGTGCAAATGTGGTCCAAAATTTTAAAATAAGAAGAAAACAATCCATGCATATCTAGTAGAAATAATTATTGGTTTCACTCCAAGCAACCTTTGCACTTACCTTATGCAAACTGGTTCAATTCTGCACTTATATATTTGCTTTGGTTTGTGTTGGCATCAATCACCAAAAATGGGGAGATTGAAAGGGAAATAGGGTCAAACCTTTTCCTAAATAATTTTGGTGGTTGAATTGCCCAACACAAATAATTGGACTAACTAGTTTGCTCTAGATTATGAGTTCTACAGGTGCCAAAGGTTCAACACAAACCAATAAAAAGTCCAAGAAAGGGTTCAAATAAAAGGAGCAAAAGACAACCGAAGGCTGCCCAGGTCTGGCGCACTGGACTGTCCGGTGTGCCACCGGACAGTGTCCGGTGCACCAGGGAGATCAACTCCGAACTTGCCACTGAAAGCTGCCTAGAGGGGGTGAATAGGCGGAATCTGAAAATTATAAACTTAAGCACAACTACAAGTCGGGGTTAGCGTTAGAAATATAATTGAGTCCGAAAGAGAGGGCGAAAACAAATCACAAGCAAATGAAGAGAGAGACACAGTGATTTATTTTACCGAGGTTTGGTTCTTGCAAACCTACTCCCCGTTGAGGTAGTCACAAAGACCGGGTCTCTTTCAACCCTTTCCCTCTCTCAAACGGTCACCTAGACTGAGTGAGCTTCTCTTCTCAATCAATCGGGACACTAAGTCCCCACAAGGACCACCACATAATTGGTGTCTCTTGCCTTGATTACAATTGAGTTGGGAACAAGAAAGAAAGAAGAAGAAAAGCGATTCAAGCGCAAGAACTCAAATGAACACAAATGCCACTCTCTCTAGTCACTATTTGATTATAATGAACTTTGAACTTGGGAGAGGATTTGGTCTCTTTGTTTGTGTCTTGGAGTGAAGTCTAGAGCTCTTGTATTGAATGCAAATGGCTGAAACTTGGATACATTGAAGTGTGGTGGTTGGGGGGTATTTATAGCCCCAACCACCAATATGGTCGTTGGTGAAGGCTTTTGTCGTATGGCGCACCAGACAGTCCGGTGCGCCACCGGACACTGTCCGGTGCGCTAGCCACATCACCAGGCCGTTGGGTTCCGACCGTTGGAGCTCTGACAAGTGGGGCCACCGGACAGTCCGGTGGTGCACCGGACAGGTCCTGTTCACTGTTCGGTGCGCCTTCTGGCGCCTGCTCTGACTTCTGCGCGCGCAGGCGCGTACTGTTTGCTTTTACTGTTCCTTTGCAGACAACCGTTGGCACGAAGTAGCCATTGCTCCACTGGCACACCGGACAGTCCAGTGTTACACCGGACAGTCCGGTGAATTATAGCGGAGCGGCTCCCCGAATTCTCGAAGCTGACAAGTTTGAGTTGATCCTCTCTAGTGCACCGGACACTGTCCGGTGGCACACCGGACAGTCCGGTGCGCCAGACCAGGGTGCACTTCGGTTGTCTTTTGCCCTTTTTATTTGAACCCTTTCTTGGACTTTATATTGGTTTGTGTTGAACCCTTGGCACATGTAGAACTCATAATCTAGAGCAAAGTAGTTAGTCCAATTGTTTGTGTTGGGCAATTCAACCACCAAAATTCATATAGGAAAAGGTTTGACCCTATTTCCCTTTCAATCTCCCCCTTTTTGGTGATTGATGCCAACACAAACCAAAGCAAATATAAAAGTGTAGAATTGAACTAGTTTGCATAAGGTAAGTGCAAAGGTTACTTGGAATGAAACCAATAATTATTTCTACTAGATATGCGTGGATGGTTTTCTTCTTATTTAAAATTTTGGAACACTCTTGCACCACTTGTTTTGTTTTTGCAAATCTTTTGTAAAATTCTTTTCAAAACATTTTGCAAATAGTCAAAGGTATATGAATAAGATTGAAAGAAGCATTTTCAAGATTTGAAATTTTCTCCCCTGTTTCAAATGCTTTTCCCTTGACTTACAAAACTCCCCATGAATAAAATTCTCCTCTTAGTGTTCAAGAGGGTTTTACAAATTTTTGAAGATACTAGAACTTTCTCCCCCTTTCTAACACAATAAGATATCAATTTTAAAAACTTCATTTTTAAAATCCGGTGGTGGTACGATCCTTTTGCTTTGGGCTCATAATTTCTCCCCCTTTGGCATGAATCGCCAAAAATGAATACTTATGAGTGAAATATAAGCCCTTTTCTTTCTCCCCAATGGCAAACAAAATAGATATGAGTGAAGATTATACCAAAGTGGAGAATGATGCGGAGTACCGGCAAATACCAATGGAATTGAGTGGAAGCGCCTTCTTTGCCGAATACTCCATTTCCCTTTCAATTCTATGACTAAGCATAATAATACACTTGAAAACACATTAGTCATAGACATAAAAAAGATATGATCAAAGGTATATAAATGAGCTATGTGTGCAAAGTATCAATCAAAATTCCGAGAATCAAGAATGTTTAGCTCATTCCTAAGTTTGGTAAAGGTTTTTTCATCTAAAGGCTTGGTAAAGATATCGGCCAATTGATCTTTGGTGTTAATATAGGCTATCTCGATACCTCCCTTTGTTGGTGATCTCTCAAAAAGTGATACTGAATGGCAATGTGCTTAGTGCGGCTGTGTTCAACGGGATTATCCGCCATGCGGATTGCACTCTCATTATCACATGGGAGAGGGACTTTGCTAAACTTGTAGCCATAGTCCCTAAGGGTTTGCCTCATCCAAAGCAATTGCGCGCAACAATGGCCTACGGCAATGTACTCGGCTTCGGCAGTAGAAAGAGCTACTGAGTTTTGTTTCTTTGAAGCCCAAGACACCAGGGATCTTCCTAGAAACTGACAAGTCCCTGATGTGCTCTTCCTATCAATCTTACACCCTGCCCAATCAGCATCGGAATATCCTAATAAATCAAAAAAGGATCCCTTGGGGTACCAAAGACCAAACTTAGGTGTTTGAACTAAATATCTCAAGATTCGCTTCACAGCCCTAAGGTGAACTTCCTTAGGATCGGCTTGGAACCTTGCACACATGCATATAGAAAGCATAATGTCCGGTCGAGATGCACATAAATAGAGTAAAGATCCTATCATCGACTGGTATACCTTTTGATCTACGGATTTACCTCCTGTGTCGAGGTCGAGATGCCCAATGGTTCCCATGGGTGTCTTGATTGGCTTGGCATCCTTCATTCCAAACTTGGTGAGTATGTCTTGAATGTACTTTGTTTGGCTAATGAATGTGCCCTCTTGGAGTTGCTTCACTTGAAATCCTAGAAAATACTTCAACTCCCCCATCATTGACATCTCGAATTTTTGAATCATGATCCTACTAAACTCTTCACAAATAGATTTGTTAGTAGACCCAAATATGATATCATCTACATAAATTTGGCATACAAACAAATCATTTTCAAATGTTTTAGTAAAGAGAGTAGGATTGGCCTTTCCGACTTTGAAGCCATTAGTGATAAGGAAATCTCTTAGGCATTCATACCATGCTCTTGGGGCTTGCTTGAGCCCATAAAGCGCCTTAGAGAGTTTATATACATGGTTAGGATACTCACTATCTTCAAAGCCAGGAGGTTGCTCAACATAGACCTCTTCCTTAATTGGTCTATTGAGGAAGGCACTTTTCACGTCCATTTGATATAACTTAAAGCCATGGTGAGTAGCATAGGCAAGTAATATACAAATTGACTCAAGCCTAGCTACGGGTGCATAAGTTTCACCAAAATCCAAACCTTCGACTTGTGAATACCCCTTGGCCACAAGTCGTGCCTTGTTCCTTGTCACCACACCATGCTCATCTTGCTTGTTGCGGAAGACCCACTTGGTTCCTACAGCATTTTGGTTAGGACGTGGAACTAAGTGTCATACCTCATTCCTCATGAAATTGTTGAGCTCCTCTTGCATCGCCAACACCCAATCTGAATCTTGAAGTGCTTCCTCTACCCTGTGTGGCTCAATAGAGGAAACAAAAGAGTAATGCTCACAAAAATGAGCAACATGAGATCGAGTGGTTACCCCCTTATGAATATCGCCGAGGATAGTGTTCATGGGGTGATCTCGTTGGATTGCTTGGTGGACTCTTGGGTGTGGCGGCCTTGGATCTTCATCATCTTCCTTGTCTTGATCATTAGCATCCCCCTCTTGATCATTGTCCTCCTCTTGAGGTGGCTCATCTTCTTGATCTTCATTTTCATCCTCTTGAGCTTGATCCTCATCTTGGGTTGGTGGAGATGCTTGCATGGAGGAAGATGGTTGATCTTGTGCTTGTGGAGGCTCTTCGGATTCCTTAGGACACACATCTCCAATGGATATGTTCCTTAGCGCTGCACAGAGCCTCTTCATCATCTAGTTCATCAAGATCAACTTGCTCTACTTGAGAGCCGTTAGTCTCATCAAACACAATGTCACAAGAAACTTCAACTAGTCCAATGGACTTGTTAAAGACTCTATATGCCCTTGTGTTTGAGTCATAACCAAGTAAAAAGCCTTCTACAACCTTAGGAGCAAATTTAGATTTTCTACCTCTTTTAACAAGAATAAAGCATTTGCTACCAAAGACTCTAAAATATGAAACATTGGGCTTTTTACCGGTGAGGAGTTCATATAATGTCTTCTTGAGGATTCGGTGTAGATATAACCGGTTGATGGCGTAGCAAGCGGTGTTGACCGCCTCGGCCCAAAACCGATCCGAAGTCTTGTACTCATCAAGCATGGTCCTTGCTATGTCCAATAGAGTTATATTCTTCCTCTCCACTGCACTATTTTGTTGTGGCGTGTAGGGAGAAGAGAACTCATGCTTGATGCCCTCCTCCTCAAGAAAGCCTTCTATTTAAGAATTTTTGAACTCCGTTCCATTGTCGCTTCTTATTTTTTTGATCCTCAAGCCGAACTCATTTTGAACTCGTCTCAAGAATCCTTTCAAAGTCTCTTGGGTTTGAGATTTTTCCTGTAAAAAGAATACCCAAGTGAAGCGAGAATAATCATCCACAATAACTAGACAGTACTTACTCCCGCCGATGCTTATGTAAGCTATCGGGCCGAATAGGTCCATGTGGAGTAGTTCCAGTGGCCTGTCAGTCGTCATGATGTTCTTGTGTAGATGAACACCAACTTGCTTCCCTGCTTGGCATGCACTACAAATCCTGTCTTTCTCAAAATGAACATTTGTTAGTCCCAAAATGTGCTCTCCCTTTAGAAGCTTGTGAAGATTCTTCATCCCAACGTGAGCTAGTCGGCGATGCTAGAGCCAACCCATGCTAGTCTTAGCAATTAAGCAAGTGTCGAGTTCAGCTCTATTAAAATCAACTAAGTATAGCTGACCCTCTAACACTCCCTTAAATGCTATTGAATCATCACTTCTTCTAAAGACAGTAACACCTACATCCGTAAAAAGACAATTGTAGCCCATTTTGCATAATTGAGAAACTGAAAGCAAGTTATAATCTAAAGAATCTACAAGAAAAATATTGGAAATAGAATGGTCAGGTGATATAGCAATTTCACCAAGTCCTTTGACCAAACCTTGATTTCCATCCCCGAATGTGATAGCTCTTTGGGGATCTTGGTTTTTCTCATAGGAGGAGAACATCCTTTTCTCCCCAGTCATGTGGTTTGTGCACCCGCTATCAATAATCAAACTTGAGCCCTCGGATGCATAAACCTATAAAACAAATTTAGGCCTTGTTCTTAGGTATTCAAACGGTCTTGGGTCCTTTGACATTAGAAACAAGCACTTTGGATATCCAAACACAAGTCTTAGAGCCCTTGTGTTTGCCCCTAACATATTTGGCAACTACCTTGCTTGATTTGTTAGTAAGCACATAAGAAACATCAAAAGTTTTGAATGAAACATTATGATCATTTGATGCAGTAGGAGATTTCTTCTAAGGCATTTTAACATGTGTAAAACGCCTAGAGCTAGAAGCCTCATTCTTATAAATAAAAGCATGGTGAGAATGAGTCTTCTTGGCATGAATTCTCCTAATCTTATCCTCAGGATAACCAACAGGGTATAAAATGTAACCCTCCTTATATATCCTGAGGCATGGGAGCCTTGCCCTTGACAAAGTTAGACAATCTTTTAGGAGGGGCATTAAGCTTGACATTGTCTCCCTGTTGGAAGCCAATGCCATCCTTAATGCCAGGGCATCTCCCATTATAAAGCATGCTACGAGCAAATTTAAATTTCTCATTTTCTAGTTCATGCTCGGCAATTTTAGCATCTAATTTAGCTATATGATCATTTTGTTGTTTAATCATAGCAAGGTGATCATAAAATAGCATCAACATTAATATCTCTACATCTAGTACAAATAGTAACATGATCAACACTAGATGTAGAGGGTTTGCAATCATTTAATTCAACAATCTTAGCATGTAAAATAGCATTCTCATCTCTAAGATTGGAAATAGAGACATTGCAAACATCTAATTCCTTAGCCTTAGCAATTAATTTATCATTCTCAATTCTAAGGCTAGCAAGAGATTCATTCAATTTGTCAATCTTAGCAATCAAATTGTCATTCTCATTTCTAAGACTAACAATTGAATCATCACAAACATTTGATTTCTCAACCTTAGCAATCAATTTAGTATTTTCATTTCTAAGGCTAGAAATAGTGTCATGGCAAGTGCTTAGCTCACTAGTTAATATTTTATTTTTCTCTACCTCCTGAGCATAACCATTTTTTGTCTTAACATGCTTTTTGTTTTCCTTAATAAGGAAGTCCTCTTGGCTATCCAAGAGTTCATCCTTCTCATGAATAGCACTAATCAATTCATTCAATTTCTCTTTTTGTTGCATGCTAAGATTGGCAAAAAGAGTAAGCAAATCATTCTCATCATCACTAGAATTAGCCTCATCACTAGATGTTGCATATTTAGTGGAGGATCTTGATTTTACCTTCTTCTTCTTGCCGTCCTTTGCCATGAGGAACTTGTGGCTGACGTTGGTGAAGAGGAGGCCTTTGTTGATGGCGATGTTGGCGACATCCTCGTCGTCAGAGGAGTCGGTGGAGCTCTCATTGGAGTCCCACTCTCGGCAAACATGGGCATCGCCACCCTTCTTCTTGTAATATCTCTTCTTCTCCTTCTTCTTCCCCCTCTTGTCGTTATCCCTGTCACTATCACTAGACAATGGACATTTAGCGATAAAATGACCGGGCTTACCACATTTGTAGCAAACCTTCTTGGAGCGGGGCTTGTAATCCTTCGTCCTCCTTTGCTTGAGGATTTGGCGAAAGCTCTTGATTATGAGCGCCATTTCCTCATTGTCGAGCTTGGAGGCGTCGATGGGGACCCTACTTAGTGTAGAGTCTTCTTTCTTCTCCTCTGTTGCCTTGAATGCAACGGGTTGTGCCTCGGGTATGGAGGAGGCGCCTTGCTCGATGATCTTCTTGGAGCCTTTGATCATTAGTTCAAAGCTCACAAACTTTCCTATCACTTCCTCGGGAGACATTAGTTTATATCTTGGATCACCACGAATTAATTGAACTTGAGTGGGGTTAAGAAATACGAGTGATCTAAAAATAACCTTGACCATTTCATGGTCATCCCACTTAGTGCTCCTGAGGTTGCGCACTTGATTTACCAAGGTCTTTAGCCGGTTGTACATGGCTTGAGGGTCTTCTCCTTGGTTGAGCATAAAATGACCGAGCTCCCCCTCGATCGTCTCCCTCTTGGTGATCTTGGTCACCTCATCTCCCTTGTGCGCGGTTTTGAGCACGTCCCAAATTTCCTTGGCGCTCTTCAACCCTTGCACCTTGTTATACTCCTCTCGACTTAGAGAGGCGAGGAGTATAGTGGTGGCTTGGGAGTTGAAGTGCCGGATTTGTGCAACTTCGTCCGAGTCATAGTCTTCATCCCCTACGGATGGTACCTGCACTCCAAACTCAACAACGTCCCAAATACTAGTGTGGAGTGAGGTTAGGTGATGCCTCATTTTATCACTCCACATGTTATAATCTTCACCGTCAAAAACCGGTGGTTTGCCTAATGGAACGGAAAGCAATGGAGTACGTTTAGAAATGCGAGGGTAGCGTAGGGGGATCTTACTAAACTTCTTGCGCTCATGACGCTTAGAAGTTACGGACGGCGTGTCAGAGTTGGAGGTGGATGGCGACGAAGAATTGGTCTCGTAGTAGACCACCTTCTTCATCTTCTTCTTCTTGTCGCCACTCCGATGCGACTTGTTGTGGGAGGTTGACTCTCCCTTTCCTTTGGAGCCGGACTCCCTTGATGGAGCCTTCCCGTGGCTTGTAGCGGGCTTCTAGCCAGTCATGACCTCCTTCTTGGCGTGATCTCCCGACATTACTTCGAGCGGTTAGGCTCTAATGAAGTACCAGCCTCCGATACCAATTGAAAGTTGCCTAGAGGGGGGTGAATAGGCGGAATCTGAAAATTATAAACTTAAGCACAACTACAAGTCGGGGTTAGCGTTAGAAATATAATTGAGTCTGAAAGAGAGGGCGAAAACAAATCACAAGCAAATGAAGAGAGAGACACGGTGATTTGTTTTACCGAGGTTCGGTTCTTGCAAACCTACTCCCCGTTGAGGTGGTCACAAAGACCGAGTCTCTTTCAACCCTTTCCCTCTCTCAAACGGTCACCTAGACCGAGTGAGCTTCTCTTCTCAATCAATCGGGACACTAAGTCCCCACAAGGACCACCACACAATTGGTGTCTCTTGCCTTGATTACAATTGAGTTGGGAACAAGAAAGAAAGAAGAAGAAAAGCGATCCAAGCGCAAGAACTCAAATGAACACAAATTTCACTCTCTCTAGTCACTATTTGATTGGAATGAACTTTGGACTTGAGAGAGGATTTGATCTCTTTGTTTGTGTCTTAGAGTTAAGTCTAGAGCTCTTGTATTGAATGCAAATAGCTGTAACTTGGATACATTGAAGTGTGGTGGTTGGGGGGTATTTATAGCCCCAACCACCAATATGGCCGTTGGTGAAGGCTTCTGTTGTATGGCGCACTGGACAGTCCGGTGCGCCACCGGACACTTCCGGTGCGCTAGCCACGTCACCAGGCCGTTGGGTTCCGACCGTTGGAGCTCTGACAAGTGGGGCCACCGGACAGTCCGGTGCGCCTTCTGGCGCCTGCTCTGACTTCTGCGCGCACAGGCGTGCACTGTTTGCTTTTACTGTTCCTTTGCAGACGATCGTTGGCACGAAGTAGCCGTTGCTCCGCTGGCACACCGGACAGTCCAGTGAATTATAGCGGAGCGGCTCCCCGAATTCCCGAAGCTGACAAGTTTGAGTTGATCCTCCCTGGTGCACCGAACACTGTCCGGTGGTGCACCGGACACTGTCCGGTGGCACACCGGACAGTCCGGTGCGCCAGACCAGGGTGCACTTCGGTTGTCTTTTGCCCTTTTTATTTGAACCCTTTCTTGGACTTTATATTGGTTTGTGTTGAACCCTTGGCACCTGTAGAACTCATAATCTAGAGCAAACTAGTTAGTCCAATTGTTTGTGTTGGGCAATTTAACCACCAAAATTCATATAGGAAAAGGTTGGGTGACGTGGCTGGCACACCAGACAGTGTCCGGTGGCGCACCGGACTGTCCGGTACGTCCGTCGACAGCAGAGTTCCCCAACGGCCACTTTGGTGGTTGGGGCTATAAATACCCCCCAACCACCACACTTCAAGGCATCCAAGTTTTCAGCCATTGCATTCAATACAAGAGCTCTAGACTTCACTCCAAGACACAAACAAGAGATCAAATCCTCTCCCAAGTCCAAAGATCACTCCAAACAATTAGTGACTAGTGAGAGAGAGATATTTGTGTTCATTTGAGTTTTTGCGCTTGGATCGCTTTTCTTCTTCCTTCTTTCTTGTTCCCAAGTCATTTGTAATCAAGGCAAGAGACACCAAGTTGTGGTGGTCCTTGTGGGGACTAAGTGTCCCGATTGATTGAGAAGAGAAGCTCACTCGGTCTAGGTGACCGTTTGAGAGAGGGAAAGGGTTGAAAGAGACCCAGTCTTTGTGACCACCTCAACGAGGACTAGGCCTTCGAGGGCCGAACCTCGGTAAAACAAATCACCGTGTCACTCTCGCTATTTGCTTATGATTTGTTTTCGCCCTCTCTTTCGGACTCGATTTTATTTCTAACACTAACCCCAACCTGTAGTGTGTGCTTAAGTTTATAATTTTCAGATTCCGCCTATTCACCCCCTCTAGGCGACTTTCAATCTTAAGCAGAAATCAGACCCTCAACAACCTTCACCAAACCGATGAAGCTTCTTTTTGGTTTTTTGGGCAAGGGTTTCGCGAAATGAGAAGAATAAAACCCTAACCCGTCAGCTGCCATACCAACGATAGGCATGCATGGCTTGTTTTGTTTGGGCAGGACACAACAAGCAGTCATATGGGTTTCTTTGCGACAAATATCGCACCACAGAGATCTGAAACAATCTCTAGCATGATGACCCTCAGCCCCACATTTTTGACAGAAAGGACGACGGACATTCTTAATCTTTTTTCAAAGCAGCAGGGGGGTTTTGAGAATACCTGATTGACCCCCATCGCCAGAAGACGAAGTCACGATGTCCTCCTTGACATCAGATTTGCCAAGATTTGGCTTCAACCTCCAGCTTAGATTCCGATTCTTGTTCCACGATTGGGATCCTTAAGGCACATCCTTCTGACCCCATCGATCCCAGTTAGGGTTTCGACCTTTTGGATCCATCTTCAACACGAACGCCAAGCGAGGCAAAGGCGACCACTCTTCTTCCACAAGCGGCGGACGAATCGGGGATTCAAACCAGCCACCGTGAAAACTGGAGCGGACCGACGACGGGAGCAACCAAAGCCGAGAGAGCGAAGAAGCGAGATGCAGAAAGGAATACGAGCCGACGAAATCCAACGGAAACCCTAACGCAGTACTAGAAGGACTCACCGCACCACGAGGCGAGGGAAGAGAAGCCTTCTAGGCCGTGCCAGGGAGATTTTCGCCCGAGAGCCGCCCGACCGTGAAACGCGAGAGCACGGGATAGAGTGGAGAGCGCACGGAGCGGGAGAAGTCGGCCCAAGAGGCTGCCGGTCCACAACGTCAAGGGAAGAAGACGACAAGAGCGTTTTCGGTCGCCATTTCTTTTTTTCCTACGTCCCATCTCCACCAAAAATAGGCATCACTTAACTGATCCAAAAACTGTGCCCCAAACTGAAACCGACAACTTCCTCTTAGTTCATGCATAAAAATTCATCAGAGTTCACCAGGACTCTGGAACTCGCTAGGTGCATGCATCAGAGTTCATGCAGTTCATGATAAATCAGAGGAGAGCCAGCCTTGTACTTGGTAGGTGCATACCTCACTAGCGTTGGGGTTCGGATCTTGGAGGAGACGATCTTGTACTGGATCTTGGAGAAGACCATGTACTGGGTCTTGGAGACAACATTGTATTGTACCTTCGAAGAACTGAATAATGGAGAATGAATTGAAACCCTAGGTAAGTACATAATTTACAAGGATGAGCGAAGGTCTTACATAGTGTCGTGGAAGACGACGGTGGAGGACAACAAATTGAGGGCAGAGATGGCGGCGGAGGACGACAAATCTAAGACGGTGGCGGTGGTGGAGGGCACTGTCGCCTCACGTCTCGCTCGCGACTGCGTCGGGGAAGGACGACGATGGAGCGGTGGCAGAGCGGATGGTGGTGGCGACGGAGGGCGCGGACGTGCGGTCGCTTGGATCCGCTCGTGTCCCTTCCAAACTGGGGAAGGTTGCCCGACCTCAGGTGGCCGAGAGCGCTTCCACGGGTATCCCTCTGTCTCGGGGGAGGACTGGACCGGGGGTGTTTGTCTTCCAAATAGGCCAAAAAGTATGCCCTGGATACATCTCCACCTGAGCTTTGGACCCGGGGAAAAAGTATGATTTCCCCGCGAGGAAGTAGCCTTCCAAACAAGCAGTTTAGGTTTTGACCCTTACATGAATAGGGTCTTGTTTGGTTGCACCCAAAAACCAGCACAGTTCAGCAGTCGCTCGTACGATTCTCAATCCACATGGTAAAATGTTAACTAATCTGCATCACAATCCACATTAACACGACATGGATTCAAGCGAATTTGGATGAAGCTAAATTAGGCTTTGGGTTGGGATGGATTAGCGTGGAAAATGAGCTGGTTTTCCACTTCTAGTCTTGCGCAGTTCATATGGATTGAAGTGCAACCAAATATGGATTTGAGATTGGATTCAGGTGCAGTCAAACAAGTCTAGGAAACAATAAAAAGGTGCACTATTTTCTACGATGATAGATAAATAAGTGTTACAAATCCTTGTTCTGTTGTTTTATCGTTGATGGATAAATACATATCACAAATCCTTGTCCTGTGACTTTAACATCGATGGACGAATATGTGTCACGAATCCAAAGCAGAGACAGTTCCTGCTACAGACGGTTTTTTTGAATCTAAACTCGACCCATGGGCCGTGGCGGGCCGGTGGCCGCAGCCTTGCGGCCTTGCCCGAACCGGAGCTTTTGACGGGCCCACTATTATTGACACACCCCACCTCCCCGAAGGACGAAGCTCCGATCCAACGGCCAGAGCACCTCAGCTACATCCAACGGCCACGGGGGGTCTCTCCTCAACCTCCCCGCCTCTACATAAATGCCTCCACCACGCGCGCCTCAAAACCTAACGCTCTCCGCCGCCACCTCTCCTCCGGCATCGACGAGGCGAAACCCTAGCGCCGGAGTCCCTCTCCCTCCTACCACGACCCATGGCGGCGGATGTGGCGTACGCGCCGCCGATGAAGGCTGGCAAGGCCGGGTTCGAGGCTGGCATGATGGATCCGCAGCACAGGATCCGCATCACGCTCTCCTCCAAGAGCGTCAAGAACCTCGAGAAAGGTACGCCCGCCGATGTCTTCTCCTTTCTTCATGCGGCGTTGGGTTGGGATCGAATGACTCACCTCGTGCTCGTTGTTGCGGCGTTGCGCTTTGAGCAGTCTGCGGGGATCTGGTGAAGGGCGCCAAGGGTAAGGAGCTCAAGGTCAAGGGCCCCGTGCGGATGCCTACCAAGGTGCTCCACATCACCACCAGGAAGTCTCCCTGTGGAGAAGGTGACTTCTCCTTACCTTCCCCTCACATTCTCACGTCCAACAGGAAGGTCTCGAATCGTCTCCTCTGTTGTGATGGATATCTAGAGCTGTGGGTTGCGATACGTGGTATGCTGAGCAGATGATGTTAACATCTACATCGACTGAGATCTTTCGGGGTCTCTGATGTCCAAAAAATCGAGCTTTTTAAAACTGATGCTTAGCGTATTGTCACCGAGAAAGTTTCATCTTCGTTTATGGATCATGTTGTATTCATGTGTATCAACATTTAAGCGCATTTGTGTGGTGTCGAACTCTTTGGATACGATCTTAGGCTGAACATATGATGTTAACAAGGAGATGCTGCTGAGATATTACATCATTGAAGTCTCTAAAACCGAGCTTTTTAAAACTGATGCTTGGCCTATGATAGTATGTTTAGTGCGGATCACATTCTAGATATTGCATGGTGTTAGCTAAACATTGGTTTAGTTACTGTTTTTGATCATATACTACTTTAACACTGGCTGTTAAATAATCTTTTCGTTTGGGCCTGTCTCAAATTTAGCATGCATCGTTTAGTATTGAATAGGCTTTGCCCAGAGTTGGTAGTCTTGATGGTGAAATTTCGTGACCAATTTTGGGTTAAAGGCCTTCGTTTCCTGATTTCCCACAGTTGCTGCATATTTTTTAAGGGAACAGCTGATGCATATATGTAGTTATCAGATATTCCTTTTTGATACCTTCTTGCTTTCCTAAATATCCTTCTGTATCCTAGAAAGGTAAGTTCAATACTGAGCATCTACTTCCTTTTAGGGCTTCACCCTGTCACTCTAATTTATCTGAGTTAATGTGTTGGGCTTGGTGTTTGTTGTGGGCTAACCATGTGATGCTAAACAATTTACTCCTGAGATTTTCTGAGGACTTAACAAATTCGAGCTTTTTAAAACTGATGGTTGGCCCCATTTCATTCTCTAATCATTTTTACTTTTTCTACACTTTTGAGGATGTTCTTTGTTTCGTCTTTATTAAATAGGATCTGCACTTGTATGCCTTGAGTATATGGGTTATGTCATTTTGTTGCATTGAATGACCCTATATATGGTAGGTTAATATATGGGCTATGTCGTTTTCAGACTATGGTTTTGTTATTTTCTGGACATGCTGAGCAGATGATGATGATGTTTGGACTGATACTTGATGTCTCAAAATCGAGCTTTTTAAAACTGATGCCCAGTTCATCCTTGACTTAAATGCTGTGATGTTTCTTATTATCCTCTGCCAGGTTTTCTTTTCGTAGTTCACTTTTGATACACATTATTGTTGATACAGTTATTGATAATTGTCTTGACTATTTCAGGTACCAACACCTGGGATCGCTTTGAGATGAGGATTCACAAGAGGGTGATAGATCTCGTCAGTACACCAGACGTTGTCAAGCAGATCACCTCAATCACCATTGAACCAGGTGTCGAGGTTGAGGTGACTATCAGTGACGCTTAATATGGTAGCCTTATCATTTCAAAAGGCTTCTAGTGAACAGGATATTTTCAATTCCTAGTGAGAACTTGTGTAACAGAGGAATCCAAGTATTTCATATCAAAGTTAAAAAGTCTTATCGAGGGTTCGCGGTATGGATGTATCCTGTTTCAAATGATTTCCCCTAATGTATGAATGAAAACGGTTAATGGATGCCCCCAGTACGCACTGCTTTTCATGACGTGAGAAGTATAGATTCTGTTTCAGATGTTATCAGATGAACCAGAGTTGCCTGTTTCACTGTACCTGAATGAGTTTTTGTTGATAGTTTCTTTTACTAGAGTATTTTGTGGTTTTGAATCTGGGTTTCTCTAGATATGTTCATCAGTTCATGTGAGGCTAACTGGTCAGATTAGAGGCACCGTCACTGGCTCGTCGTGTAGTTTGGTATGGGTTGCTCATGACTGCCGAGCCATTTTTGCAGACAAAGTGACAGAGCAGTATTAGTACAGAGAGTACAAGTATCTATATATGGTTTTCAGCTTATATGATAAAATATCAATGGTGGTATCACGTGGTACTCTTCGGATAAACGTGCTAAGTAGGATGTTGAACTCATTAGCAACGTGTATAATAATGGTGTGACTAATACTCAAATAAACGGAGACGACGATTTCCTGATTGGAATATTACTATATCAAATTTCAGCTTTGAGCCTTTTTGCATTAGTGATGGATGAGATGACAATAGACATAAGAAAATATCCCTTGATTTTTTACAGACCATCATGTAAGTGTATGTTTGTTTTAGCTTATAAATTAAATAAATAATTTGGGTGTGGCTGTTTAGCAACCTAGTTTATTGGAACTTTGATTATTGATTTTAGTTTTGTGTTGTGTAGCAGGAGCAAGTAAAAAAAGATGAAACATATTTTTTGGTGTAAGGAGTGGCTCTTGAAGTTGCCATGTGTAGTGGATGTAATCTCTAATAAGCATTTCTTAATAGATTATGAGATTACGATAATTTGATATCTAAATTATATAATTTGGCCTAATAATCCATCTAAATTATTTAAGCCAAATTATATAATGTAGGCATATTATAATATGAAACAAATGAGCCTTTAGTTGATGGAAGTCGAGCGGGATTTATAGAAACTAGAGTTATGGCTAGAGTTTGAAGGTCCTAGACTCGTTAGAAATAAAACCGAATATTTGAGATATAACATAAGTTCTAATACACATAGGGGTGGTAATGGACCGTGATCTAAATATTTCTTCAGAAATTGTTAGGGCTCTAAATTATTTTTAGTTCAAAAATGAATAGAAATAATGTCCAATCCAACCCCATCCAATCTTTACATTTTGTAGTGTAAAATTTAGATCTCATTTTCTCCCCTAACTACACACGAGGAAAGAGATGTTGGTTTGGAAGGTTAAGTATGGTCCAAGAACGATACCTTTCGATACCTAGATCAATTCCACAGAGACAAGAATATTGGTGAAAATGTTAATTATATAATAAAAGCAGAGTGAATAAAATCATAAATATATGTCATTCTATATGATAAGCAAGCATACAGAAGTGAAGACAAATTTTATAACACGACAATCAGGTTTGCTATGTTGTATGATGTAGAATATTGATCTACAAAAGATGACATGTTCAACATTAGATACTTGAGCTCTAAGAAAGATATTCTATCTTATATACATCTTGGGTGTTGAAGTCTTTCAAAGAGTGAATGTTCGATGAAGAAATATTGAGATCGAGCGATCTCAACATTCCTGACCGTGCATGAAATAACTAACAAATAATACAAAAGCCTCCTTGAGGGGGCTTGAGGTGGACAGTTAGATCTAACTTGTAGATTAAAATCTTAGCCCCCTCCCCTCCAAGGGGTTTAGGGGGAGATGTTGATCCGGTCAAGTAACTCTTTTCTAAGAAAAGTAGTTGGTCGAGAAATTTCCTTATTACGAAACCGGCTCCAAAACTCGCCTCTGGAGGCTACCCACGTCGGCATTTGCTAGTTAAGCTGTTGGATTCTTAATCAATGGCTGGCAATTCACACAGCTCGCCTCGCTCCCTCCGCCTCAGGAGTGTTCCATTTTTGAGCTGTCAAGGAACCTTCGTCTCGTTTCCTCTGCCTCGCCCCTTCACCAATATTTAATCAAAATAGCAAATTCTCAATCATTCCACTTATTTGGAAGGGATGTTTGGGTGTGTTGCAGAAATGCGTATTTGGTGTTGGATTCGTGGTCATACGACAAGGGATCGAATCCGGAGCAAAGATATCAACGTCTAGAGAAGGTAATAACTTCAGACGTTGCTAAGATGCCTTTCTTCAATGATCCTCAGGCCATTCGCTTTTAAAGTCAATCGTTCTAACTGTTGCAGCTGCAATCTATAGAGACAAAACACTACACTGTAGAAAATCTATAGAGACAAAACACTACACTGTAGAAATAGTAGAAGTCGGTACGAATTAAAGTCAAGCTAATAGGTTGCTTAATTGAAAAAAAAATAGTAGAGGGTTAGCTATTGACGGACACGTATTCTCAAGGTCCTATCCTCTAGATGACCTACCTCAGCTCAATCGAAGAAAAGATTGTCCATCGCAGATTAAGATGATTTAGACATGTTCAACAAAAACCTCCAAAGATACCAATGCTAAGTCGGATACTAAGGCACCATGGTAACATGAAGAGGTAGAAAAAAAACTAAAGTTGGTATGTTTAGAGGTAGTTAAATGAGACTCAAAGATAGAACATAGTATACATGGAAAACAATATCCACATGTCTAAACCCTAACTTTAGCTTATTTTGAGCGTGTTTGGTGTGGCGCCTAAGCCGCCACACCGCGCCACACTTTTCAGCCACAAGTGTGGCGCCCAATTTAGCCGCCACACTTGTGGCTGAAAAGTGTGGCGCGGTGTGGCGGCTTAGGCGCCACACTAAACACGCCCTTTGTGTTTTAACTATATCCTAATGCAACTTGCTTAGGACTAAAAAATAACTTCACTATTATTGTTTGAGGCTAAAAGGTTTTATTGTTGTTGATGATGAATGTCTAATGCCGTCATCTCCTAAAACGTAACGGCAGCTTGACAGCCACTGAAACGTAATTTATTATTCCAACGAACCACTCTGGAAACGAAATTTGGCTTACAGTGCACAATCTTAAGATCCGGAATAGAAACAGGCTACAAACAACTAACGTTACAGACTCAAAACTTAATCCCGTGAAAGAGAAAAACAGAAGAAAAGAAATGTATTTCCTCAGCACAAGCCTATATCACTTCAATCAAGCTGCGTGGTAGTATCGCACGCTTTATTAATTCTTGACGAAAGTGCTCAGCACATCGAAGTAGTCGGGGAAGGTCTTCCGGGTGCACCCAGGGTCCCGGATGGTGACGGGGACCTCGGCACAGGCGGCAAGGGAGAAGGCCATGGCCATCCTGTGGTCGTCGTACGTGTCGATCGCCGTCACGTTCAGCTTCTCCGGCGGCGTGATGATGCAGTAGTCCGGCCCTTCCTCAACAGATGCTCCCAGCTGGGGAAAACACAGACAGCAACCGAGGATGGAGCGACCGCAGGCAAGCCGCTAAGAGGCAGCGAGCTATGGAAAGACGACATGAGACATGTGAAGTATGTAGCCTCACCTTGGTTAGCTCCGTCCGGATCGCAACCATCCTCTCGGTCTCCTTTACTCTCCAGGAAGCCACTGCCAACGAGCCAATAGTTTTTAGTCTTGTCAAGTAGTGATGTAGAAGAGGCATGGTTGTAGGGCTGCGAATGTTTTACCGTCTCTGATGGCTGTCGGGCCATCGGCAAAGAGGGCAACCACAGCAAGAGTCATGGCGACATCAGGCATCTTGTTCATGTTGACATCAATCGCCTTGAGGTGTTTCCTCCCAAATGGCTCCCGCGGTGGGCCAGTAACAGTTACGCTAGTCTCGGTCCATGTAACCTTCGCTCCCATCATCTCCAGTACCTCAGCAAACTTCACATCACCCTGAGGTTTCAGCAAATTTGTAAGGAAACGGTTACATGAATCCATTCACCTAAGTATGTATATTTGACATTTGCAGATGATGATGTTATTTAGTGACTCTGAGAACAATGCTGAAACCAAAAAGGCAAAAGCAGTTACTGTACCACCAGCAAAGAAATCTTTACCTGCAAACTGGTGGTGCCACAACCTTCGACAGTCACAGTCCCTCCAGTAATTGCAGCACCAGCCAAGAAATAGCTTGCGCTTGAGGCATCACCTTCAACATAGGCTTTTTTGGGGGACCTGTTGATTGCAAAGAAAAATGAGGTTTCGTTTAGGGAACCACTAACGAACTTATGAAACTGATTTCAGTACAAATGACTAAGGGAAGCATGTTGCATAACGACATGGATATATCCTTCTAAAGCAATAGAGAAGCAGGTTCACACATCATAGAGGGCCACAGAAAAAACAATCAAGTGTCTTTTCCTGAAGATAAAAGGGTATCCGTGTCAAGCAGCTACGAGTCCAGCTACCTAGATTGTCTTATAAACCAAGTTTCAATAGTATACATGGTTGTCCTCTGTATAATGGGATAATTAACTGGCTATTTCGGTTCACGCTCTTGACTCCAATAGACTGACTATATTCCGACTGATTAAATAATTTACAGTCAAAATACTCAGTACTAGGTTTTTCCCTGCAATGATTTTTGTCTACAGTGCATCTATTCAAATATTGATGCGGCTGTTTGGAAAACTGAAAACTGAAGCATTGGCATCAAAGTAGTGAGATACATTACAGAGCTTACTTGTATTTTTGACCTCCCTTAATGTAGAATCTGTCCCAGCTATCAGAATGCTCTGCTTTCACACCAAAACGATCCATCAATCTCAATGTCATTTCGACGTAGGGAATGGAGATTAATTTATCAATGATTTCAATCTCCACATCCCCAAGAGCCAAAGGAGCAGCCATCAGCAAGGCACTCAAGTACTGACTGCTGATGGAGCCAGAAAGCTTGACCTGTAGAACATAACAGTTGTAAGAGCTAATTCATGCTAAAAACAAATGCTATTAGACTAGAAAACAGGCAATACCCCAGAAGATGGAAATTAAGTTGATAAACACATGCCAAGTATTACTTCATTGAGCTTAATGGAGACATGGTTTGCTAGTTAGGGATGACCATTTGTAGGATATTTTGTGGTGTAGCATCAAATTCAGATCAATCAATGCTTTCCTTACAAATGCAAAAGCTCGACAATAGTTGTACCATTTACAGAAGAATGTAACATGTGGCCCTTAGTAACTAACCTTGCCACCAGGTAGCCCTCCGATTCCATTGACACGAACAGGTGGGCAGTCAGTGCCAAGGAAACAATCAACATCTGCACCAAGCTGCTTCAATCCAACAACCAAGTCGCCAATGGGTCTCTCCCTCATTCTTGGTACTCCATCAAGCACGTAACTGAAGTTCAAAAACCGATACACCATAAGCCACTAGACATACACATGGGTTTCATACTAACTCCAACAAGTATTGTAGAGAGAGAGAGAGAGAGAGGAAACAAACGTTGCATTTCCACCAGCAGCAGTAACAGCTGCTGTCAATGGCCGCATTGCAGTTCCAGCATTCCCCAAGAAGAGCTGCACTTCCTCTTTAGCATCCTCAACTGGGAACTTTCCACCACAGCCAACAACTACAGCTCTTTTGGCAGCTTTGTCCGCTTCGACAGAGAGACCAAGAGTCCTCAAGGCCCCGAGCATGTAGTGGACATCCTCACTGTTCAACAGGTTATCAACCACTGTTGTCCCCTGATCAAAGATTAAAAAAATATATAATTAATAAGCAACAAGTCTTTTGTTATGTTAGTAGAAAGGTTACCTTTTTTGTTGTGAAATCGTCATTAAGAAGTTAATGATGCTAGTTTTCTGACAAAGTTTGTTAAAAACAACGTAAAGGATCATCCGTGCTTCACTGTTTATCATGACGATGGCATAAGATCATTAGATCAACCCTTGAGGGCGAGTTCTTTGCGCCCAAATTTCATAAGGCCTTGTTCGTTTGTGCCGGATTGATGGGTCGGAACGATTCCTAACCGAATTGCTTCTCTAATTTATATAAACTTTGATTAGCTGGAACGATTCCGGGTGCAATCCAACGGAAACGAACAGGGCCTAAGGGAGTTCACCAAACACCAAGAAGAGACAGCATGCCATCACAAGAACGAGTAGCCGAGTACAGGCCGATAGGGGAACATCCAATTTTCTAGTGTTTATTTATAGCTTTTGCGGTACCGATTTATCAATCTTAATCCGTATACAAACTACTAGACAAATTGGAGAGAGCTAGGCATGCGACATGCGGTGCATCTGATCGTGAGATGGATTACACCGAGAATCCATGGTATTCGACAGGCAAAACATTTATGTAGCAGTGAGACAGGGCAGCGCAGCAAGCACCAAAATCGCTCACCTCGGACAGGGCGGCGAGCAGGAGGATCCGGTTGGAGAGCGACTTAGACCCCGGCAGCTTGACGGTGCCGGAGATCTCCTTGATGGGCTGCAGCACGATCTCCTCGGCACCCGCCTGCACCGCCGCCGCCGCTGCCGCCGGCGGCGGCGCGGCGATCACGCGGCGCCCAGGCGCCCGCAGACCGCGGACGGCGGGGCGGACGGGCGGGCGCGCCGAGCTCGGGCGGTGGTGGCGGCGCGACGGCGCGGCGAGGTCCAGCGACACGGTGCCCGCGGCGGCCTTGGTCGCCATGGCCGCCATTGCCGACGCCGATGGTTGGTAGGGCGGGCGGCCTGGGCGCGCGGGATTGGGGAGAGTGGGTTGGTTTGGTTCGCCTCGCGGTTGGTGGCGTGGACTGGACTGCCACCTGCACGGGGTCGGGGAGGAAGAAATAGGAGCGGGCTGGGAGCCGGTGAGGGGTGAGCCTAGGACGTAGGACCTGAGAGAGAGGAACGGCAAGCTCTCGCTGCCTGCCACCAACCCCCGCGACACGACGCGCTGCAGCGGTGCCGTCTAGTAGCAGATCTGGGCGCGAGAGAGACCATGAGGCTGAGTCGAGTGCACAGCCTCTCTCTCGCCCCTGCCACGTCAGCTTTCGCCTCTACTCTCGGCTCTGCTGCTCCAGTGCACAGGCTGTAGCAGGCTATAGCCTCAGCCCACAGCCACATCAGCTTTTCTATTTCAGGATTAAATAATTCACACAGATTTGTTTCAACGCTTACAAATCACACAACATAATATTTTTTATTAAATTTAAAATTACAAAGTGTATAATAATTAAAAGAAAAGTACATGACAATTAAAAAATTACATAAATCTAATTATGACCTCCAACAGGTAGGGATATTTATAGATGGATTGGGAATGAAATTTGTGATTTTTTGCAATTTTTTTCGAATTTTTTGGACTCCAAACGGTAAAAAACGGCTAGTCCACGTGGCACACGTGGACCAATCACGTCGCGCCACCGCACTCTCGCCCGCCTCACTCTCGCCCCGTCAGTGTGTCGCCCCCCTCTCGCCTTCCTCTTGCCTCCCTCTCGCCCAGACGCGCGCGCCAACGCGGGCGAGAGCGGGGCGATATCGCCCGCTCTCGCCAGACGTGAGTGCCGTCACCCTCTCTCTCCCTCTCGCCTGCCTATCGCCTCGCGCGGGGCGGTAGAGGGCCCTTCTCGCCTCCCTTCTAGCCCCCATTGCCACCAGCCTGAGGGGCGAAGGGGAAGTAGGTGGGCGCATCCGGCGGGCCGGAGTTAGTTGTTGGTTTTTTTCTTCGTCTTCCTTTTCCACAACCACAAGTGTGCACAAGAATGAAACATTAGAATCTCGTATCTAGGACGGGCCGTGATTAGGAACGTCATCGTCTCGAAGTATGATGGACCGATGATCATGTCACGACACATATAAAAACTGATGTATATTTTAAAAATATAGAGAAATCATTTAAAAATATATTACTATGTTTATCAAAGTGACTCAAAATTGCCATATATATATTTATTAAAATACATATTCTACTAAGATATTCAACTAAGCATCAATGATTTCTATAACATTTTTTGAAGAGATGAAAATTATTGGAACATAAAATAACCATTAAAACATTAGTTATTGGTTTTTAAATCGTGCCTTATTTTGTGTCATGTCGGTCAGAGCACGATACATCTAAAGTCTAGTTTGGATACTTTAGTATTGAAGTGGTTTGTAGGGATTGGAGAGTGTATAAATCCCTAATAGGTCAAAAACTCTCATAATACATCTCAATCCACTCCAATCCCTTTTATTACTAGATTAGCCAAACTAGACCTAATTGTGTTGTGCTTTGTCGTCTATTTTCAAGACATAATACGACATATATTTTTTTTCGTGTCAGACTGTGTTTTGGGCTATTATTTTGAGGACGTGTGTAGACAGTCCCAAATGGCACGATCAATTTTACAAGTAGACCAGCGTCATTTTTCGTTTTTTTCAATCCAAAATGGTACTTTTGGAAATCTTTATAAGCAGGAAAATATGAGGAAAAACAGAGGCAATTGCAAGACCGATTTTAGGTATTTTTCTAGCCAATGTTTTGGTCCTAAGATTTTACGCATAATTGTTCTACGAGGAGGAGGCGCTGCCACGGTCGATACGTAGCCTAGCGAAAGGAGATACCAAGGTCAATCTTTATCTTTACTATATTAAAACATCAGTTTTAACGCTCGTCTTGTGTCAATATTTTTTTTTAAAAAAAAACTCCTACATTTCTTTAGAATCAACCCACACTCTTATAATATATATATATATATATATAGCAATGCACATGAATATGATTAGTGATAATATATGTATTGCTCGTTCTCATGTAATATTGTGCACTAAACGATCTAAACGTTCCTTCATTAGTTGTAGCTAAAAAATAATTGGAATACAACTCGATTCTTATTTGATTGATCATTAAATTTTATTGTGTAAAATCCAGAACTTATTATGACCCCAACATACAGTTGGTTCGTAATTTAGAGCAGAAAAACTAGTTTGCATGTCGTTGCCTAATAAGCTCCGTGTCGGGGTCGCAGTCGGGCCGTCGTGCCTGGCGCGTCTCGTTTCGCTGGCAACCGGCAGTAGTTCTGTTTTCTGTTTTCGACCGCACAGGACACCAACCAAGCTCGGGAAGTAGGAGTTTCCGTGGCTCCGACGTGTTTTTTTTTTTGAACTAGTGCGTGTATAGAGAGACACGGGCGAAGACAACTTGTGCCTGGTGTTGGTGAGAGAAAAAAAATTAATTAAAAAAGTTAAGTTTGGGTGATCGCAGCAGCTATGGGCTGGACAGTGCATCCCCACGGCCCACGGCCCACGGCAGATAGGAAGGCCCGTCCAGGAAGATTGCGAGAGGAGTTAGAGTAGCGCGCCGCCACCGGCGTCGATCGGAGCTGTCGTCGGTCACCGCCGGCCGGCCGGTCTCTCCGACGCGCGCGCGCGCGCGGCCCTTCCGATCCCTTCCCTTTGGGGCCTTGAAAGGCTGCTGGCCTGGCCTGGCCTGCTGCTTGCACCCACCAACAGACGCTTTCGTTTCACGGTTCAGTTCCAGAGGGCAGGCAGAGGCAAACACCCAACAGCCGTGTGCTGCTGCTGCTGCCTGCTGGTCTCTTGGCTCGCCGCAGCAGCCGGGTAGCTCGTGCATGCATGCATGCATCCATCCACAGTGGCCGATCCCATCTTTATTACTACTATATGTAAAGGTCAGTAACAAAGATCTCATGGTACCTGCACATCGCCCCTTGTTCTGCCAGAGAAAAAAAAAAAGACGAAGCCCTTCGCTGTGTGCTGGCAGCGGACGACGACAGGTGGCCGGATCGGACGGCCAAGGTGAGCGGCGGCGGCGGCCGCGGCCGGTGCGAGTCTGACCGAATAATATTCGCCTGCGTATACGTTCCGACTCCTGCTGCAGTGGCTACCAACCAGATTTCCCGGCTGCTATTCGCTTGCCCGGAGTTGACCGGATGCCAGCCCGTGCATGCTTACCGATCCCACGCGGATCAGGATCGCCGTTCGATCAAAATTCAGATGAACCATCCAAACAAACAAAAAAAAAGTTGTCCGGAAAAAAGGTCTCTAAAATGTTAACGAATCGTTTCCTATCCTCCCCCCGACGGCCGTGATCGACGACCCCCCTCCCCTCCCACATCCACCTACCCCCACCACCTCACCCACAGGCTGAATCCCGCTCCTGCACGCGGTCCATGGACGCCAACGACCCACACGATCTGAACCGTCACCAGCCCTTGCGCAGCATGTCTCTCCGTTAATGGTGTGATCTTTTTTTTAACTACCAATAGTAGATCATGGCTTGCTTGCTGTTTCCCCAGCAAGGAATTCAGCAACTCTGCAGAGCCGATAGCTAGCACAGAAGTTGCAACCGTAAGCTCGACTGTTCACCCTCCATTTATGATCTACCAACTTTGCATTTTTTTTGTTTTTCCTTTAAGATATCACTGAATACAATGGTAGTTTATGCAATGTTAGGGGATGTTTAGTTTCTAGAGACTATTTTTTTATTTCTCAATTTTATTTTATTTTAGTTCCTAAATTAGCAAATATGAATGCTAAAACTCTATTTTAGTTATGGAGTCCTTTGCGAGACCTCGGAGCTGGTCACTTGTCAGTAATATATTAGTTTATTTCTTTGTTACTGAGCACACATTGTCTGTGTATCTAGCTACAAAGCGCACACAAACATTGTTCATCACACGTGGTTTACAAATCAAACATGGGCCAAAAACAGTGTGAAAGTTAGCTAGATGCACTCTCCTTGCTGTAAAATTCTCCCCAAGGTTCCCATAGGTGTACCAGAGCCCGAATTTTTTGTATTTTAGCCCCTAAACAGAAGTAAATTCACGTTTAGACCTAAAAAAATTTTAAATGCAGTTTTGGACCCTTAGGTCGGCGCCATAGCCTGTGGCGCCGAGCTAACACAGCTCGGCGCCACAGGCTATGGCGCCGAGCTTCATGACGTGGCAGCCCGCGTGGCACACCTAGCTCGGCGCCACAGATCTTGGCGCCGAGCTAGGAAACTTAACCGAAACCCCCTTTCCTCTTCGTTTCTTCTCTGTTTCGCTCGCCGCTTTCGTTTCCTACGCCCGCCGCCGCTCATACCGCCGCCGCCGCCGAGCTCGCCGCCAGCCCGCCGCCGCCGAGCTCGCCGCCCGCCTGCAGCCCGCCGAGCGCGCCCGCCAGCCCGCCGAGCGCGCCCGCCGAGCGCGCCGCCCGCCCGCAGCCCGCCGAGCTCGCCCGCCTCTCCGCCCACCGCTCGCTCGACTCCGGCCGCCGCCTGCTCTCCTCCGCCTGCCGCTCTCCCTCCGGCCTGCTCTCCTCCGCCGAGCTCACAAGGTAATAATTTTTTATAATTATTACTTAATATTTTTGTATTTAGTTGGTATTACTTAGTTATTTAGTGTTTAGTTGTTCGTTAGTGGTTATTAAAATAGTTAGGTAGTTTGTTATTTATTATTTAATAAATAGTTAGATAGTTTGTTGTTATTGTTTATTAAAATAGTTAGCTAGTTTGTTGCGTAGTATATTGTTAGTGTTTAGTAAATTCTTAGTGATTATATAGTTACCATTTTGTTTAGCGCATTGATATTACATGTTTTCTGTGTTGGCAACCATCGTGTTGTCGTTTATTCGCAGGTTCTATAAACATCACTTTACAGGGGAGGTGCTGCCAAATTTTTTACTGACAATTGGTTTTTTTTGTACGTAGGTGTTCGTCCGACTTGACCTTCTCCACCGTTAGCTGGACTTGTACGCGTTCTCAGGTATACATAGTTTTCGTACATTATTTATAGATTATGTAATTTCGTTTGATGTGTTCATTTAATATTTACTGTATCGTTATTAGTTAATATATATTTATTACTTAGTTAGTTAGTAGGCTTAAGTATGTAGCCATTATTGAGTTAGTAATCCATTTTTGCAATAGATGGACAGCCTAGTAACACTATACCATGGAGAAAGGGTGGAGATAGATGCTTATGGGAGTGTTACTTTTGATGGTATGAAGATCGTGACCATGTTGTTCGTTGAAAGACCAACTTTTGACCAGCTTTTGGCTCGAGCTTGTGAGGAGATTAGTTGCGACATAAACGACCCTAGAATATCAATTCAGGGTTTGTTGTCCCATATTACATATGGAACAGTTGTCCGACGGTTGATCTCCATTACCTCAGAAGATGATTGGGTGATATATTTAAGAATTGTGAAGACGATGGTTCCACCATGTTTGGATGTGGTTGTTCAAAAGTTACCTGTTAGTCATTGCGGAGGTCCAGTCGGGTTGTCTCCACAAATGCCAAATGCATCTCGTATTGAAGCTCCTTTGGTAGAGCTTCATGAAGAAGTCGTTGTTGTGCCCGATGCTCAATCGGGTCCGCACGAGTATGGGATTTCTCGTCCTATTCCCGGCGTTTGTGGGGCTTCTAATGCGGTGGTACCCCCCCAAGAGATCCCATTGACCCAGGATCCAGTTCACGATCATCCTAGTAAGTGTCTTCGACACATTGTTCGTATCCATCGTTATTTCGTTTGATTAGAATTTTTAATGTGGTTTTTCTTGCTCCGACACGATGCAGGATCTCCACATATGGATAATGCTGCTTATCTTGATGTGCCTGTGTCATATAATATGGACAACATATGCAGGGCATCCAATAGTGTTGATGTTCAGATTGAGGATGAGGAGGAGCCATATGAGGCTGCACGGGCCTTAGATTCTGATGATGACCGTCCGGTTCAAGAAATGACGGAGCAAGAAATTGAACTCATAAGACGTTTGTGTCCGGAGCGAGACCCTGCAGTACATGAATTTAGCAGTTTAAGTCATTCCACCCGTGCTTATGCTGAAGGACGTGACGATGAACTGCTAGAGGCTCCGGATAACGCCGACAGCATTGAGATTAAGGTAGGCTTACTTTTCAAGGACCTGCCTACACTGAGACGATGGCTACAGGAATATTCAGTGAACCGGAAGAGGCCGTTCAAGGTGAGACATTCGTATGCACAGCGTCGTTACACTGTTGTGTGCGAGGTGTCGGAATGTAATTGGAGGGTATGTGCCCGAAGGCAGAAGGACACCGGAAAGTTTAAGATCACCAAAATTGTAGGTCCACACACTTGTGCCCAGACAGAGCTGAGCACTAAGCATCGTCAGTTGACATCTACCCTAATTGCGAAAAGGATATTGGGGATATTGAAGGGTCAGCCAAACTTGAAGGTGAAGTCAATTATGACCATGACTTCGGAGCTGTTTGGTTACAAGATCAAATATGGGAAAGCATGGAGGGCAAAGCAGCGAGCATGGAAGATGATATACGGGGATTGGGAGGAGGGTTATGAGAAGTTACCAGCATTGTTCAATGCAATGAAAGCAAAAAACCCAGGCATGCATTACGAGTACATCCCCAAACCTAATGAATGGAGGAACGGCAAAGAGATATTTTTTCGTGCTTTCTGGTGTTTCTCGCAGTGCGTAGAGGCCTTCAGGCATTGTCGTCCCGTGCTCTCAATTGATGGTACTTTTCTGCTTGGGAAGTATAAGGGCACATTGTTGGTTGCCATATCATGCGACGCAGACAACTCACTGGTTCCTTTGGCATTTGCTTTGGTGGAGAGAGAGAACAGAGATAGTTGGTCTTGGTTCTTGCGGCTTGTACGCATCCATGTTGTAGGCCCTGGACGCGAGGTTGGTGTCATATCTGACAGACACCAAGGTATTCTTAATGCAGTGCAAGAGCAGATTCCTGGCTACGCACCCATGCACCACAGATGGTGCACTCGACATCTAGCAGAAAATCTTCTTCGAAAGGATCATAGCAAGGCTAACTTCCCCCTTTTTGAGGAGGTATGTCGTCAGTTGGAGGTTTCGTTTTTCGAGGATAAGTTGAAGGAACTAAAAGATGCAACAAATGCTGAAGGTAAGAACTGGATTGCTGGATTGCTGAGGGAACCGCAGAAATGGACAAGGGCCTACGACGAAGGTGGCTGGCGGTTCGAGTTTCAGACTAGCAACATGGCCGAGTCATTTAACAGTGTGCTCAAGGGTATACGGGGCATGCCAGTCAATGCTATAGTAACATTCACTTTTTATAGGCTTGTGGCTTGGTTTAATGACAGACACGCGCAGGCCAAGGCAATGCAGACCCGAGGGCAGAGATGGGCACCTAAACCAACATCACACCTTAATAATGCAAAGGAACGTGCCCATAGACATGAGGTACAATGCTTTGATGAGGAGTTGGGTAAATACGAGGTAACAACACTCGGCGGCATAACTTCCGACGGTGAGGTGCGACCTTCGAGGACACATGTCGTGTTACTTGATGCATTCTGGTGCGGATGTGGTAAACCTAGACAATACCATTTTCCATGTTCTCATTATGTTGCGGCCGCACGTCATCGTAACTTTGCATTTGAGAGCAGAATACCTTCTGAGTTCAGTGTAGAGAGCTTAGTACGTACCTGGAGCCCTCGTTTTGAGCCATTCCTTGATGAGCTGTGGTTATTTGAACTGTGGTTGTTAATAAAACAAGGGGAACTCTTGCAAAATTTTTTTGTGAACTGTTAAAAACATAATAAGCAATAAGTAACGCATCTTTAGAGTTCTAAATTATTTTTGATACGTAAATACTACATAATAGGCTACAATTCTTCAGTCTGAATCACAATCTATGAGTAACTCATCTTCGGAGTCATCCGTCGCGCAATCCTCAACAACAACCTCATTCCACTTGCTGCATTGTCCTGCATCACACTTGTCACCAGTTCTTTTGTAATAATTGGCTTCTGCTTCATCTGCAGCTTGTGAGAATAGCTCATCCTCAGCCTCAGCCTCATCAGCCTTCTTCTTGTAATAAGCTGCCTCTACCTCTGCGGCGGCCTGTGACATAAACTCATCCTCTTCCTCTTGAGCACGTAATCCTGCCTCAGCTAGTGCGATGAGCTCACTCAACCTTGACGTGTCGTCCTCCTCTTCTTCATGTAATCCTGCCTCTGCGAGGGCGATAAGCTCACTCAATCTAGATGTGTCGTCGTCCTCCTCCTCCATCGTTGCCATTTTATCCTGAACATATCTCGCATGCGCCTCATCGGCCAAATAGTTTACGCCGCTTCCAATCTCTGCAAATATAATGAGAAAATTAAGTTAGCAAAGTCAGGATAAATAAATTGTACTAACATAATTATAATATCATTTATCTCACTTACTTCCCTTGAGGCGATCAGCAAGATTATCCAACATCTTTTTTTCGGCTTGAGCCGCTTCCCATTCCCTAGCATCCTGTGCTCTCTTCTCATAGCCGCCTTCAACCTCCTATACTCTGCACGCTTCGGGCTATCATAAAAGGCAGATTTTGCTTCCCTACGCATGTCGCGTATGCGATCGTTAATGTACGAATCGACGAGCCGAGATCCACAACACATCTTCTGTCCCATTATTCTCTTGGACTCTATTGTGCGCATCACCTCTCCTTTGTCGTCGTAACTCTCCCAACTGCATTTCCTCGTCTCCTACAAAAAAATAGTAAGTACCGCTATAACATTACATCTGGTGCAAAAAAAATACCAACCTCATCGTAATCGACCATATGTCCACAAAAATATCCAACACCAAGCTCCGAAGGAACTAATCCATACTTAGCTTCAATACCACATTTGCAGAGTACTGGATCAAATTTGACCTCTTCAGCCGCCCACCCCATGTATCTCTTTTCCTTTACCTCTGGCTCTGGCCAATGGGACAAAGGACCATACAACCACTCTCTGAAACGACACTTACGCCACCCGTATGGCTGCAGGAGAAAAAATTAGTAATTTATTGTAAATAAAAACTAGTTCATAGATTTAGCGTAGGAATGGGCTCACATAATCAATGTTCGGACAACAGAACTGCTTGTCATAGTCTTCGTCGATGACAGCACGGTCTCCACAATCGCATCGAGGCGGTGAGTCCATCCGTCTTTCTGTTGCTACCTCCTTCTCCGCATCCGTCATTGGTGGAGGATTCGGGGGAGGAGGTACCCAACGCTTAAAACGCTCATGACTGGTCCTTCCACTCAACCAATTAACGAAAAGAAGATATCGAGGGTCGAATTTATCAGGACCATCGATCCACTGGAAAAAGAAACACCTCTGATGTCCCTAAAATAATGGAAAGATGCACTATTACATATCTACAAAATAATGAATGCGAACAAAATTAAGTGACAAGTCATAAGCTACGTACGTCCAAAGTGCCACAAAGGTAGTAGCAGCGAGCAGCCGTGTCTGGATGTTGTGATTGATGTACCCAAGCCAGTCTGCCACAGTCACAGTTAGGCACGGGGAGTTCAGGAGGAACAGGAGCATCCTTACTAGATACGTCCGGATATAACTCCCGAGGACGACCTCTCTTCTGCCACAACGCCTCTCGGTACATGTCTTTCATCTAATAAACGATTATAATTATCACTTGTACCTATTATGCTTTATAATAAGTTTACACAAACTAATAATCGAAATGATAATATAATAGGTGTATACAAATTATTAAACTAACAACCTAATATACAAAACGAATCAGGTCGAAATCATACCTTGGTCTACGAAGTGAACCAACTCAAATCTTTGAATCCAGGAAATTTTTACGAAGTTTGGAAATGGGATGAAATGAGCTGCTCTCGGCCAGCCGCGCGGGCGTTTTTATAGGGCGTCGTAGCTCGGCGCCAAGATCTGTGGCGCCGAGCTACGAGGCCGCGCCGCCGCCACGTCAGCGCCAGGTCAGCCCTGGACGCAACTAGCCGTTGCGGCCACGTCACAGCTCGGCGCCATAGGCTATGGCGCCGAGCTGTGTTAGCTCGGCGCCACAGCCTATGGCGCCGAGCTAAGGGTCCAAACCTGCATTTAAAATTTTTTTAGGTCTAAACGTGAATTTAATTCTGTTTAGGGGCTAAAATACAAAAAATTCGGTAGCAGAGCTCGCAAGTTTTGGTTGCAGGAATCATGGATAGATAATTCTATTATTTGTCGAAAGTTTTTTTTAAAAAAATTCTCACTACGCAGGCAATGCCTCTGTAACACAGGGGGAGAAAATGAGTTTCACTCATTAGAGATGACGCTCAAACGGAGGAAGTGAAGGGTTTGCTGCCTGCTGCTACTAGCTAGCTGTAACCATTTGACGAAGCCAAATGTTCTGCTGGGATTTGGGTTTTGGGAAGCACTTGAGACTCGAAGAGACAGCGTCCTGTAATTTCGATCTTTTTTGTAAAACTGCCACCATTGGCGGTGCATTTTCAAAGCGTACCGATCTTATGTTTGGCCACCGTACCATTTTTTCTACTTCACTGTTAACTAGGTGAGTGCTCGTACGTTGCAACAGAGACATATAATACCACGGTAATTTATATACAAAATCTGTGTTATATTGTTATGAGAAAATATTTCATAATCTATTTGTGATCCTGACCATACATAAATTTTGTTATTTTAATCTAGTTGTTTTACTATTACATTACAACCATCAGTATCATGCAGATTTCGATATATGCCACGATTTCCATGGTCTCATCATTGGAGAGCACATACCACGCATGACGGAAAAAGTTCCCTCGTACATCGTCAGTCATCAGGCACGCACCACCATACGCGCTTGCTCAAACAAAAAAGCAAGTGTGTGTGTTTGCGAAGATAATTAAATGCAGGCCAACACAAAAACTATCCCGATGGTGTTGAGGATGACAAACTGATCATTGATGTCGGTCCTCCTCTGCGTCACCTCTGGCACCGAGATGACGCCACAGTCCATGATATAGTAGTCGTCGAATGCGCGCGACATGGCGAGTACCGATGACTCTTGGCTGGGCTGCTAGACAAAGTGCACCTCGGGCTCATCGGCAAGGTAGTACACCTAGCCGTTGCACCATCGGGTGCGCTAGTCCTCTACATACATTATGTTCTAGGACACTCACACAACGTCAGCAACGACCGTCGTCCCAGCGCACAAGAATTTATGGCCGGTCAGTAGCGACTTACATGGCAAGTTCGGCTTCAGATGAACGATGAGCTGGACGGCGTGATGGCGCCGTCGTAGGATGCGGTGCCCAGAACAACCCGAGAGTCGCCGACGTTGGCAACGACAATGAGGTCCCCTGCTTGACGATGGACAACGCGGTGCAGCTGCTCTGGACCACGTCCAAGCGGCGGCTGCGTTGGAGCTTGTCATACACAGCGGCTCATGCAGCCACGTAGGACTGCTTCCAGAGGTCGAACTGGAGTCATCAAGCTTCTTCTCGTCATCGATGAGTGACGCCAACGCGAGCGCCTCCTGCTAGTGGTGTTTGTTCGGGGTTTCCAAGAAAGAAACATGGATTTATCCTTGGCGGTGGTTTATGAAAATGACTCACAAGTCAAATCCATAGAAAAAAATATTACGAAGAATAAATGACACACATGCAAAAAAAGGAATTTAAGTTGAAAACATTATTCAAACAAAAAAATTGCATGCAAGACTCTTCTTTAAATACTACTCCATCCATCCAAAAATATAGTTCAAAAATCTTGGTGATACTTATCTACGACTACACATTGTGAAAGGGTAGCAGGTAGACTTGGGAAGAGATGTAATAGATGTTTTCCTGTCATAGATGTAAACATTTGTTTGAGAAGTCGCGGGTTTAAATCTCTTGGTGTTATTTGTGTTTTTTTAATTTTAGCTAGACGTGGATTGTACGTGAAATGATAATGATAAAATAGGGAATGGTGGCAGAACACGGAATAATAGACTACTATTATTGTCGGGGACCATAATTAGGGGTACCCTCAAGGCCCCTAAATCTCAGCTGGTAACCCCCATCAGCACAAAGCTGCAAAGGCCTGATGGGTGCGATTAAGTCAAGGATCGGTCCATTCAAGGGACATGATCGTGCCTCGCCCGAGCCTAGCCTCGGGCAAGGGAAGCCGACCCCGGAGAACCTACGTCTCGCCCGAGGACCCCCCTCCAGCAATGGGCACACTATCGGCTCGCCCGAGGCCCAGTCTTCACCGAGAAGCAACCTTGGCCACATCGCCACGCCGACCGACCGAATCGCAGGAGCATTTAATGCAAAGGTGGCCTGACACCTTTATCCTGACGCACGCCCTCCAGTCGACAGAGCCGAAGTGACCGCAATCACTTCGCCGCTCTACTGACCGGACTGACAAGAGGACAGCGCCGCCTGCGCCGCTCCGACTGCTGAGCCACCCGACAGAGTGAGGCTGACAGCAGCCAAGGCCGGCCTCGGGCGTCATAGTAAACTCCGCCTCGCCCGACCCCAGGGCTCGGACTCGGGCTCAGCCCCGGAAGACGGCGAACTCCGCTCCGCCCGACCCAGGGCTCGGACTCGGGCTCAGCCCCGGAAGACGGCGAACTCCGCTCCGCCCGACCCAGGGCTCGGACTCGGGCTCAGCCCCGGAAGACGGCGAACTCCGCTCCGCCCGACCCAGGGCTCAGACATGGGCTCAACCCTGGAAGACGACGAACTCCGCCTCGCCCGACCCCAGGGCTCAGACTCCGCCCTGGCCTTAGCCGACGGTCTCCGCCTCGCCCGACCCAGGGGCTCGGACTCGACCACGGCCACGGAAGACAGACTCGACCTCGACCTCGGAGGAGCCTCCACATCGCCCAACCTAGGGCGCGGACCGACCATGTCGACAGGAGGCGCCATCATTACCCTACCCCGAGCTGACTTAGGCTACGGGGAACAAGACCGGCGTCCCATCTGGCTCGCTCCGCCAGATAGGCAATGATGGCGCCCCGCACGCTCTGTGACGACGGCGGCTCTCGGCCCCCTTACGGAAGCAAGAGGACGTCAGCAAGGACTCGACAGCCCCGACAGCTGTCCTTCCGCTAGGCTCCAGCGCTCCTCCGACGGCCACGACACCACACGAACCGGGTGCCAAGACCTCTCCGGCTGCCACGACGACGTGTACTTAGGGCGCTAGCTCTCCTCCGCTAGACACGTAGCACTCTGCTACACCCCCATTGTACACCTGGATCCTCTCCTTACGCCTATAAAAGGAAGGACCATGGCCCTCTTACAGAGGGTTGGCCCGCGCGGGGAAGGACGGGACAGCGCTCGCGCAAGGCCGCTCGCTCCCACTCCCGCGTGGACGCTTGTATCCCCCTACTGCAAGCGCACCCGACTCGGGCGCGGGGCTAACACGAAGGCCGCAGGATCCACTCTCTCACGTCTGCCTCCCTCCGGCTGCTTCCTTTCCCCCCTTCGCGTTCCGCCTTGCGTCGACCCATCTGGGCTGGGGCACGCGGCGACAATTCACTCGTCGGTCCAGGGACCCCCCGGGTTTCGAAACACCGACTGTTGGCGCGCCAGGTAGGGGCCTGCTGCGTGTTGACGAACAGCCTCCCGTCAAGCTCCAGATGGGCAGTCTCCAGCAACCTTTCCAGCCCAGGACGGTGCTCCGTTTCGGGAATCTTGAGTTCATGTCCCTCGACGGCAGCTACGACATGATACTCCTTCCCCCGCTGTGCGACAGCGACAATGGCGGTCGACAACCCGCTCGCCGGCGGGGAAATCGACGACGCCTTCCCCACGTGGTGGAAGGGCGACATTCGGGCTTGTCCCGTCCCCTCCCCCGCCGGCGGAGGAGGAGGCGGGGCAACCAAGGCCAAGCGGGAAGCGGCACCTCGTTGGTTGTTGAGCGAGTCGACGGCGCCGGAGCCCCAACGGAGGGCGCGTCGGGCATCGATCTCGCGTCTGAGACGAAGACGGGCGCCGCCTCCCCGCAACACGCCAATCTCAAACAAACATACGACGCCAGCACGCTCGCGAAGGATTTGCTGGGCGTCACCCTCGTACCTGAGACAACGGTGCAGTCAGTCCCGGACGCGACCTCGTCACCGACCGTCGACCGAAAGGTACCGACCGATTCCCATCTTGTGTCTTTTGGATTCGGCCTCGACCCACCAAGCGACTCCGCTTCGGTGAGCACTCTCTTAGAGGCGAGTCCAAACCCTCTGGGGTATCGTGTGCGGTCACCCTGGGACCGACTGACGGCCGACTCGACCTATGAGCCCTCGGGGTCCGAGGAAGATGGCGAGCCCAACTTCTGTTGGGATTTCTCCGGACTTGACAACCCCAGTGCCGTGCGAGACTTCATGACCGCATGTGACTACTGCCTTTCCGACCGTTCCGACGGCAGCTGCGGCCTCGACAATGAGGACCGCGACCCAAGTCGTGAATGTTTCCACGTCGATCTAGGGGATCCCGGCGAAGGCAACCATCTCGGTATGCCGGAAAACAGTGATCCCCCTAGGTCCGCGCCTCGCGTTGACATCCTTCGGGAGCTAGCTGTGGTCCCCGTCCCGGCGGGGGGTCCTGACCCACAGCTCGAGCATATCCGCGAGAGGCAGGCCAGGCTCGACGAGGGAGCAGGAACGCTTGTGCCGATCCACCGGGACATCGGGCAGGAATGGGCGGTCCAACCCCCGGCCGGAGAAGCGCGTCATCTCCCCCAGGACATCCAACACCGCATCGCCGACGACGTCAGGGTGAGGCCGCCGCCGGATTCCAGCAGAGTCGGCCGGAACCTGACTGCAGCGGCAATACTCCTCCGCGCGATGCCGGAGCCATCAACCACCGAGGGGCGGCGTATACAAGGAGAGCTCAAGAATCTCCTGGAGGACGCCGCGGTCCGACGGGCCGAAAGCTCTGCCTCCCGAAGGCAGGGGTTCCCCTCGGAACATCGCGCTGCGACTTCCCGATTCATGCGGGAAGCCTCGGTCCACTCCGGGCGCACGCGCAACACAGCACCTGCAGTCCCGGGTCGCCTCGGCAACGAGCGTCATCAACACAGCCGTCGGGCCCACCTCGACGACAAGGCGCGTCGAGGCTACCACCCCAGGCGTGGGGGACGCTACGACAGCGGGGAGGATCGGAGTCCTTCGCCCGAACCACCCGGTCCGCAGGCTTTCAGCTGCGCCATACGACGGGCACCGTTCCCGACCCGGTTCCGAACCCTGACTACTATCACAAAGTACTCGGGGGAGACGAGACCGGAACTGTGGCTCGTGGACTATCGGCTGGCCTGCCGACTGGGTGGAACGGACGATGACAACCTCATCATCCGCAACCTCCCCCAGTTCCTCTCCGACACCGCTCGAGCCTGGCTGGAGCACCTGCCCCCGGGGCAGATCTCCAACTGGGACGACCTGGTCCAAGCCTTCGCCGGCAATTTCCAGGGCACGTACGTGCGCCCTGGGAACTCCTGGGATCTCCGAAGCTGCCGCCAGCAGCCAGGAGAGTCTCTCCGGGACTACATCCGGCGATTCTCGAAGCAGCGCACAGAGCTGCCCAACGTCACCAACTCAGATGTCATCGGCACGTTCCTCACCGGCACCACCTGTCGCGACCTGGTGAGCAAGCTAGGTTGCAAGACCCCCACCAGGGCGAGCGAGCTGATGGACATCGCCACCAAGTTCGCCTCTGGCCAGGAGGCGATTGAGGCCATTTTCTGGAAGGACAAGCAGCCCCAGGGCCGCCCACTGGAAGATGCTCCCAAGGCGTCAACTCAGCGCGGCGCCAAGAAGAAGAGCAAGAAGAAGTCGCAAGCGAAACGCGATGCCGCCGACGCGGACCTTGTCGCCGCCGCCGAGCACAAGAACCCTCGGAAACCTCCCGGAGGTGCCGACCTCTTCGACAAGATGCTCAAGGAGCCGTGCCCCTATCATCACGGGCCCGTCAAGCACACCCTTGAGGAGTGTGCCATGCTTCGACGACACTTCCACAAGGCCGGGCCACCCGCGGAGGGTGGCAAGGCCCTCGACAACGCGAAGGAGGAAGATCACAAGGCAGGAGGGTTCCCCGAGGTCCGCGACTGCTTCATGATCTACGGTGGGCAAGTGGCAAATGCCTCGGCTCGGCACCGCAAGCAAGAGCGTCGGGAGGTCTGCTCGGTAAAGGTGGCGGCGCCAGTCTACCTAGACTGGTCCGACAAGCCCATCACCTTCGACCGGGCCGACCATCCGGAATACGTGCCGAGCCCGGGGAGATACCCACTCGTTGTCGATCCCATCATCGGCAACGTCAAGCTCACCAAGGTCCTCATGGACGGAGGCAGCAGCCTCAACATCATCTACGCCGAGACCCTCGGGCTCCTGCGGATCGATCTGTCCTCGGTCCGAACGGGCGCTGCACCTTTCCACGGGATCGTCCCCGGGAAGCGCGTTCAACCCCTCGGACAACTCGACCTACCCGTCTGCTTTGGGACGCCCTCCAACTTTCGAAAGGAGACCCTCACGTTCGAAGTGGTCGGGTTTCGAGGAACCTACCACGCAGTGCTGGGGAGGCCATGCTACGCCAAGTTCATGGCCGTCCCCAACTACACCTATCTCAAGCTCAAGATGTCGGGCCCCAACGGGGTCATCACCGTCGGGCCCACGTACCGACACGCATACGAATGCGATGTGGAGTGCGTGGAGTACGCCGAGGCCCTCGCCGAATCCGAGGCCCTCATCGCTGACCTGGAGAGCCTCTCTAGGGAGACGCCCGACGTGAAGCACCACGCTGGCAACTTCGAACCAGCGGAGACGGTCAAGTCCGTCCCTCTCGACCCCTGCAACAACGCCTCCAAGCAGATCCGGATCGGTTCCGAGCTCGACCCCAAATAGGAAGCAGTGCTCGTCGACTTTCTCCGCGCAAACGCCGACGTTTTCGTGTGGAGTCCCTCGGACATGCCCGACATACCGAGGGAAGTCGCCGAGCACTCTCTGGATATTCGAGCTAGGGCCCGACCCGTGAAGCAGCCTCTGCGCCGATTCGACGAAGAAAAGCGTAGAGCCATGGGCGAGGAGATCCACAAGCTACTGGCGGCAGGGTTCATCAAAGAGGTATTCCATCCCGAATGGCTTGCCAACCCTGTGCTTGTGAGAAAGAAAGGGGGGAAATGGCGGATGTGTGTAGACTACACTGGTCTAAACAAAGCATGTCCGAAGGTTCTCTACCCTCTGCCTCGCATCGATCAGATCGTGGACTCCACCGCTGGGTGCGAAACCCTGTCTTTCCTCGATGCCTACTCAGGGTATCACCAGATCAGGATGAAGGAGTCCGACCAGCTCGCGACTTCATTCATCACACCCTTCGGCATGTACTGCTATGTTAAAATGCCGTTTGGTTTGAGGAATGCGGGGGCAACGTACCAGCGATGCATGAACCATGTGTTTGGCGAACACATTGGCCGAACGGTCGAGGCCTACGTCGATGACATCGTAGTCAAGACGAGGAAGGCCTCCGACCTCCTTTCCGACCTTGAAGCGACATTCCGATGTCTCAAGGCGAAAGGCGTGAAGCTTAATCCCAAAAAGTGTGTCTTCGGGGTCCCCCGAGGCATGCTCTTAGGGTTCATCGTCTCCGAGCAGGGCATCGAAGCCAACCCGGAGAAGATCGCAGCCATCACCAGCATGGGGCCAATCAAGGACTTGAAAGGCGTACAGAGGGTCATGGGATGTCTTGCGGCTCTGAGCCGCTTCATCTCCCGCATCGGCGAAAGAGGTCTGCCTCTATACCGCCTCTTAAGGAAAGCTGAGTGCTTCGCTTGGACTCTCGAGGCCGAGGAAGCCCTCGGGAACCTGAAGGCGCTCCTCACGAACGCGCCCATCTTGGTACCCCCCCCCCCCCCGCTGCCGGAGAAGCCCTCTTGATCTACGTCGCCGCAACCACCCAGGTGGTTAGCGCCGCGATCGTGGTTGAGAGACGAGAAGAAGGGCATGCATTGCCCGTCCAGAGGCCAGTCTACTTCATCAGTGAGGTACTGTCCGAGACCAAGATTCGCTACCCACAGATCCAGAAGCTGCTGTACGTGGTGATCCTGACACGGCGGAAGTTGCGACACTACTTGGAGTCTCATCCAGTGACTGTGGTGTCATCCTTCCCCCTGAGAGAGATCATCCAGTCCCGAGAGGCCTCGGGTAGAGTTGCGAAGTGGGCGGTGGAGATCATGGGCGAGACGATCTCGTTCGCCCCCGGAAGGCCATCAAGTCCCAGGTCCTGGCGGACTTCGTGGCTGAATGGGCCGACACCCAACTCCCGACAGCTCCGATCCAACCAGAGCTTTGGACCATGTTTTTCGACGGGTCGCTGATGAAGACGGGGGTCGGCGCAGGCCTCCTCTTCGTCTCGCCCCTCAGGAAGCACCTACGCTACGTGCTACGCCTCCACTTCCCGGCGTCCAACAACGTGGCGGAGTATGAGGCTCTGGTAAACGGGTTGCGAATCGCCATCGAGCTAGGGGTCCGACGCCTCGACGCTCGCGGTGACTCGCAGCTCGTCATCTACCAAGTCATGAAGAACTCCCACTGCCGCGACCCGAAGATGGAAGCCTACTGCGATGAGGTTCGGCGCCTGGAAGACAAGTTCTACGGGCTCGAGCTCAACCACATCGCCCGACGCTACAACGAGACTGCGGACGAGCTGGCTAAAATAGCCTCGGGATGAACAACAGTTCCCCCGGACGTATTCTCCCGAGACCTGCATCAACCCTTCGTCAAGATCGTGGACACGCCCGAGCCCGAGGCACCTTCGGCTCCGCCCGAGGCACCCTCGGCTCAGTCCGAGGTACCCTCGGCCCAGTCCAAGGTACCCTCAGCACGGTCCGAGGTACCCTCGGTTCAGCCCGAGGTACCCTCGGCCCCCGAGGGTGAGGCACTGCGCGTCGAGGTGGAACCGAGCGAGGTCACGCCTAATCAAAGCTGGCAGATCCCGTACCTGCAATATCTCCACCGAGGGGAGCTGCCCCTCGACCAAGCCGAAGCTCGGCGGTTGACGCGGCGCGCCAAGTCTTTCGTCTTGCTGGGAGATGGGAAGGAGCTCTACCACCACAGCCCCTCAGGCATCCTCCAGCGATGCATTTCCATCGTCGAAGGCCAGCAGCTCTTGCAAGAGATACACTCGGGGGCTTGCGGCCATCACGCAGCACCTCGAACCCTCGTTGGAAACGCCTTCCGACAAGGATTATACTGGCCGATGGCGGTGGCCAACACTACTAGAATTGTCCGCACCTGCGAAGGGTGTCAGTTCTACGCGAGGCAGACCCACCTGCCCGCTCAGGCTCTGCAGACCATACCCATCACCTGGCCATTTGCTGTGTGGGGTCTGGACCTCGTTGGCCCCTTGCAGAAGGCACCCGAGGGCTACACGCATCTGTTGGTCGCCATCGACAAATTCTCCAAGTGGATCGAAGTTTGACCCCTAAACAGCATCAGGTCCGAACAGGCGGTGGCGTTCTTCACCAACATCATCCATCGCTTTGGGGTCTCGAACTCCATCATCACCGACAACGGTACCCAGTTCACCGACAGAAAGTTCCTGGACTTCTACGAGGATCACCACATCCGGGTGGACTGGGCTGCCGTGGCTCACCCCATGACGAATGGGCAAGTGGAGCGGGCCAACGGCATGATCCTGCAAGGACTCAAGCCTCGGATCTACAACGACCTCAACAAGTTCGGCAAGCGGTGGATGAAGGAACTCCCCTCGGTGGTTTGGAGTCTGAGGACAACGCCGAGCCGAGCCACGGGCTTCACACCGTTCTTTCTGGTCTATGGGGCCGAGGCCATCTTGCCCACAGACCTAGAATACGGTTCCCCGAGGGCGAGGGCCTACACCGACCAAAGCAACCGAGCCAACCGAGAAGACTCACTGGACCAGCTGGAGGAGGCTCGGGACATGGCCTTACTACACTCGGCGCGGTACCAGCAGTCCCTGCGACGCTACCACGCCCGAGGGGTTCGGTCCCGAGACCTCCAGGTGGGCGACCTGGTGCTTTGGCTGCGACAAGACGCCCGAGGGCGGCACAAACTCATGCCTCCCTGGGAAGGGCCGTTCGTCATCGCTAAGATCCTAAAGCCCGGAACGTACAAGCTGGCCAACAGCCAAGGCGAGGTCTACAACAACGCTTGGAACATCCAACAGCTACGTCGCTTCTACCCTTAAGATGCTTTCAAAGTTGCTCGTATACCTCATTCACACACCAAGTCTGGTCGTCAAGGAAGGGTCAGCCTTGCCTCGGCAAAGCCCGACCCTCCCTCGGGGGCTAGAAGGGGGCAACCCCCTCTGCGTCAAAATTTTCCTCGAAAAAAGAAAAAAAAAATCTTTTCTGCCAGAATGCCTTTCGTGCTTTTCGACTACTTCAAAAGTGGATCCTGAAAACGACGGAGTACACGTAAGCAGCCAAGGCTGACCGAGCCGAGGGACTCCTACGCCTCCGGGATACGGATACCTCACTCATCACCTTTTGCGATAAGTAACTCGCGCTCGGATAAGTGACTCCGCGGACCGAACAAGTCTTCATGCTCGAGAGCTCCTCTGCCGAAATGATTTTTCGAACCTTCTCGACTGCGTCGGTAACAGAACCCTATGGACGAGTAAGAGTACGCGTAAGCGGCAAGGCCGACCGAGCCGAGAGATTCCTACGCCTCCGGGATACGGATACCTCACTCATCACCTTCCGTGAAAAGCAACTCTCGCCCGCACAAATAATTCTGTTACCGACAAAGGAGTCCGGATACTCGAAACAAGAGGAAAAGGAACGCAGCTTTACAACACGACGACGGTGTGTTCAGGCCTCGGCGGCCGCAGAAAACATACACACACTATAAGACAACCTGATCCTACAGGCTCGGACGTCGACAGCCGAAGGGGGCAGCAGCACCCTCGGCACCAACTACACCTTCGGCGGGGTCTGACCTAGCCTCGGACGGCGACGCGGTCGGAGGGCCCCCACTCTGAAGGACGACATCAGCACCACGCCCGGGCCATCGCCGCCAGGGTCTTCTTCGAGAATCCGGCCCGAGCAGGCGGCTCGGCCGGTCACCCCGAGGCCTCGGCCAGCTGACCCCCAAAGACATCAGCTCGGCTTGTGGCCTCGGCAGCTCAACCCCGGCGTCGGTTCCGCCAGTGGATGACCCGGCCAAGCTCTGGCCAACCACACCTCCTTTTCGAAGCCAACTCTGCCTCCGTCCGTGCTGACACCGCTACCTCCGGCTTCGGCTCATCGAAGGGCGGCCGAGGGGTTCCTTTAGCTAAGCAAGAGGGGCCTCAGACAGCAAGGCCGGCCGAGCCAAGGGACTCCTACTCCTCCGGGATATGGATACCTCACTCGTCACCTTTGCACGAGGCAACTCACGCTCGGTGAAGCGGTCCAGACAACCAAGGTGCCTTTACAAACGGAACTCCGGTTCCACCTCCGCAGGTACGAACAACCCCACACGACTGGGGGGGCCTGCGGAGCAACAGAAGGCCGACGAACGGCTTGTCGTCGCCCGCCCCAGCAGCGGCAACGACGACGACTTCTGCTCCGGAGGGCCGAACAGCGGCAGCGATGACCTCAGGGCGGATGCTGCTACCATGGGGCCCTCGCCCATGCCCCCAACTCGAGAGGCAAGGACGGGCAGAAGGCCGTAGAGTTGGAGGTCGGTCTGTGGGCGGCACCGACTAGCTCGCCGACGGAGGAACCTCTTCCAGCTGCCGTGGCGAAAGGCGGCACCGGGAGCGGCTCCGAAGCCGCTCGGCTCAGAGAGCCGGGCACGCGGCAGCTGCCCATGCCATGAACGGCGGACGCCCTCCCCCCCGATCACTGAGGGAAGGAGCGGGCCATCGCCCACGCAGGGGCCGACCCCAACTCGGCACACTCCCCTCCCCCGCATTGGTGATGAAAATCCTTGAGGCTGAGGGAGGGGCAGAGGCCGCAGCCCGGCTTGCTTTCCCCTGCCATCGAACTGGAGGTCACCGTCTTGGGTGACCGCCGGCGGAGGGGTGCAGCCGGGCTGCATGATGAAAATCCTTGAAGCCAAACGATGGCTGAAAGGTACCAACTTCCACGAAGTTGCATTCCTCCGACGACAAGACGGAAGGGTTCCGGGCGTCCCCCGCCCGGGGGCTCGAAAGGTGGAAAGACACGATGCATGAGGGGAGCGCGAAGACATGGTGGCCCTCCAAAGGGGTCACCCCCCTATTAAAGGTGGCTCTCCCCACTTGCGCCCTCGATTGTTGCGGGTCGAGTCTTCTCCAACACGCTCCAAGACTCTCCCCCCACAGCGCGGGGGCTGGGTCCCACACATCATGCAAGCCGGTCCAGAGCAGAAGAAGCCAAACCGCCGCGCGCGGTGCATGCAACCGCCCGGCGGTTACAAGCACTCCTCCACTTTTGCCCAGACCAGCGGGCGAAAGGGCGGGCAGCCATGCAGGCGGCATGCAACCGCGCCAAGTGGGCACACCTCTCCGACTTCCAACGCGCCCAACATGGAGGTCCAGGCCCACGCGTTATGCAACCGGTGCGCCGGTTGCTACGTGTGAGCAACTGCACCGCCACTCACGCCACTACCGCGCCTCCTCGACTGCGGAGTCAATACCGCGACTCGAGGCAACCCTGCAGTGCCAGCCAAGCGCGACGGTCGAATGCGGTCAAAATTGGGCCGGCAGTAATGGCGGTGACGGGCGGGCAGAAGCAGCGGTCACGTCGACAGCCAAGCTCACGTCCCGTCTAGGGGCAGCGGGGGAGCCCTCTCCCACGGCGTGAAGACGACGCGCCCGTGACCCGTTCCTCGAACGGCTCGCGCACGCGCAACGGCCGCCCCGCGAACCACTCGCCTCGTCGCATTAACTCCGCGGCGGGACGGGCGGCACCTAAGGCGGGAGAAGCAAGCGACGCTTCGACTTCGCCATAATGACCGCGTCAAAGGTACGCCACGTCATTCGATTTCGCATCCTTTTCCTTTTCCTCTTTCTCTCTCTTACAACAGGGACCGGGAAAGGGGGATACCCCGAAAAGGACCCTTCTCCGTGAAGGAAACAGGCTCCGAGCCTCCCTACTGATCAGAGGTTCGAAGGCTGGCCCCTCGAAGGGGTTCAACAGCCGCCTCAGAGCACGTGGGCTCCACACCCACTACTGGTCAGAGGTTCGATGGCCGGCCCCTCGAAGGGTTCAACGGTCGCCTCAGGCCACTCGGGCTCTGCGCCCACTACTGATCAGGGGTTCGTAGGCTGGCCCTCGAAGGGTTCACAGTCGCCTCAGACACAGAGCGAGGGATGACCATGGGTACGTTCGATACATAACCAAGGCTCGAGCTACGCTCCCGAGGTACCCTAGGACATTTCCGAGACCAGCGGGAACGATCTTGTAACGGAATCCCATCAGAGGGAGGCATCGAGCCCTCGGACCCCGTCGACAGGGGACCGGGTCCGGCAGATCACCCGCAGGTACTTTTGGGCGCGCCTCTGGGCCTCTAGCCGACCCCTATCAAATGGGGCACGGACGTCCGCTCGGATTACCTGCCAGCAGCTCACCGAAAACACCATGTTCGGTGCCCTCCGAGGACAACATGGCGCTTTCCCCCCTCCTCCTTGCGGAAAGGCGACGCAGGGGCGTATGTAAAAAAGACGAGTCTGTCCTTGACCGTCCTCTCGCCCTGTGCAGAGGCTCGGAGGCTGCTCTCGCAAACCCGGCTCCGGCCAAACCGTTGACAGCGTCAACATACCAGCCCGAGAACTTGGGACCCGACCGTGCACTCGGGCTACGGCCAGCTCGCATGAGGGAACAACTAGACCAGCCGAAGTGTTGCGAAGCGCACTAAGACCTCGAAGGAGTAAAATTACTCCTCCAAGGCCTCGGGGGCTACACCCGGCGGGTGCGCTCGCGCGCACCCACCGGAACAGAATGCAACCAAAAAAGGCTGGTCCCCTTGCAAAAAAGTGCGGCAAAAGCCTCCAAGCGAGTATCAGTACTCCCTTGGAGGCTCGGGGGCTACTGTCGGGGACCATAATGAGGGGTACCCTCAAGGCCCCTAAATCTCAGCTGGTAACCCCCATCAGCACAAAGCTGCAAAGGCCTGATGGGTGCGATTAAGTCAAGGATCGGTCCATTCAAGGGACATGATCGTGCCTCGCCCGAGCCTAGCCTCGGGCAAGGGAAGCCGACCCCGGAGAACCTACGTCTCGCCCGAGGACCCCCCTACAGCAACGAGCACACTATCGGCTCGCCCGAGGCCCAGTCTTCACCGAGAAGCAACCTTGGCCACATCGCCACGCCGACCGACCAAATCGCAGGAGCATTTAATGCAAAGGTGGCCTGACACCTTTATCCTGACGCACGCCCTCCAGTCGACAGAGCCGAAGTGACCGCAGTCACTTCGCCGCTCTACTGACCGGACTGACAAGAGGACAGCGCCGCCTGCGCCGCTCCGACTGCTGAGCCACTCGACAGAGTGAGGCTGACAGCAGCCAAGGCCGGCCTCGGGTGTCATAGGAAACTCCGCCTCGCCCGACCCAGGGCTTGGACATGGGCTCAACCCCGGAAGACGACGAACTCCGCCTCGCCCGACCCCAGGGCTCGGACTCCGCCCTGGCCTCAGCCGACGGTCTCCGCCTCGCCCGACCCAGGGGCTCGGACTCGACCACGGTCACGGAAGACAGACTCGACCTCGACCTCGGAGGAGCCTCCACATCGCCCAACCTAATGCGCGGACCGACCACGTCGACAGGAGGCGCCATCATTACCCTACCCCGAGCTGACTCAGGCTACGGGGAACAAGACCGGCGTCCCATCTGGCTCGCTCCGCCAGATAGGCAATGATGGCGCCCCGCACGCTCTGTGACGACGGCGGCTCTCGGCCCCCTTACGGAAGCAAGAGGACGTCAGCAAGGACTCGACAGCCCCGACAGCTGTCCTTCCGCCAGGCTCCAGCGCTCCTCCGACGGCCACGACACCACACGAACCGGGTGCCAAGACCTCTCCGGCTGCCACGACGGCGTGTACTTAGGGCGCTAGCTCTCCTCCGCTAGACACGTAGCACTCTGCTACACCCCTCATTGTACACCTGGATCCTCTCCTTACGCCTATAAAAGGAAGGACCAGGGCCCTCTTACAGAGGGTTGGCCCGCGCGGGGAAGGACGGGACGGCGCTCGCGCAAGGCCGCTCGCTCCCACTCCCGCGTGGACGCTTGTATCCCCCTACTGCAAGCGTACCCGACTCAGGCGCGGGGCTAATACGAAGGCCGCGGGATCCACTCTCTCACGTCTGCCTCCCTCCGGCTGCTTCCTTTCCCCCCTTCGCGTTCCGTCTTGCGTCGACCCATCTAGGCTGGGCACGCGGCGACAATTCACTCGTCGATCCAGGGACCCCGGGTTTCGAAACACCGACAGTTATAGTTTTAATAAGTAGCAGAGATCTCCATTTCTTTTAAAACGAACTCTGCTTTCTCTCCCTCTGCATATGCACTCTCTATTTGCGTATGCACCCTGGACTACTTTCTCCGACGGTAAGCGACGAAAACCGGTAATTTTTTTTTTCAGTGCTGACCGACATACAAAATCCGGTCCGATTTTTAAATTATAAAACGGCAATGTAATCCCTCGTATAGTCGTATGCACGCAACCACTGCAAAAACCAAGTATAGCACCCCCTTCATGGTCATGGTCATGGTCATGGATGGATCGGTGGAGCCCACGTGAAGGCAAGGCGAGCGCGGCCTCATACGTTCGTGATGATGCCCTTATCCCTTTGGTTTAACAAGAACCGCACGTCCACCCGCGTCCGCATTTCCTTTTTCCTGTTCCTCTCTCCCTCTCTCTTTTTCCATTCGGCGATTGCATGCGTATGGGTATACGAAGTACGAGTAGAAAGTACGCGAGCGACCTTTTTGCCGTGGGGCCTGATGACGGAGGGACGGCGCATCGCCGGTGCAACGCGGAAGAGTGGCGGCCGGCCATGGCGGAGCAGCTGTGCTGCGTGCACGACGCCAGCTCCTGAGCAGGCGCGCCCAAGGTAGGTCCAGTTCCTCTCACCACGTCCGGCGTTGCCTGCTCAACATTGGCTTTAGGCGTGAGTGCGTGACTCACGCGCGCGTGGGGGACGGGTAGTCTCATGTAGAGATGCATGCAAAGAGGAGCCGGCGCCCGTCGGTCCGGTCCATCAGAACTACCCCCCACCCCCCGAAGTTTAGCTCCAGCTTGTTAAGACTACTTTGAACAAATCATTTATCTTATCCATCTACAGTACCTATTTTATAGGCATTCAAGGGTGTGCCTGTTTTGTTTGGTATAACGGAGGTGGAGCCGTTTCTGCCCGCGGCTACAGACCTACAGTAACGCATACTGCTCATCCAAATCTAACTTTTTCCTCTTTTCACATTTTTTGACTCAACAAAAAAAGCATATTTAGGTCATCAAGAGGTCGATAGGAGTGCACTTATACTATAAAAAATCGAGTATTTGCTGACCAAAGCTCCTACCAGCCAATGTCTGCTCAAAACCACCTAGTAGTGCTACCGGTACACCCCCTGGTCCATGGACCATGTCCACCGGGATTTCCGTAGCCGCCTCAGCTCGGCTCCGCTCGGCTGGGCTGGGCTGCTACCGTCTCGATTGGCAACGCGTCCCCCCCCACAAACGCACCCCGGCGTCTGCCCTATACATAACCCCCCTCTCCTCCCATCTCCGCGACCGCAGGCAGACTACTAGACTCGGCATCTCCGCCGCTCCTCTCTCCACCCGGCGCGCGCGCGCACACAGCACAGACACCTACAGTCACCACACGCGCCATGGCCACGCACTCGGTCGCCGCCGCGCACGCCACCATCGCCGCGCGCGCGGGCGCCGCCGGGGCGCCGGCCCCGGCCGAGCGCCTGGGCTTCCGCCTTCTGGGCTCGCCCGCCGGCGGCCTGCGCTCCGCCCGCCGCGCGCCGCCCGCGGCCGCCTCCCGCCGCCATCGCGTCGTGCGCGCCGCCGCCGTCGAGACGCTCCAGGGCAAGGCCGCCACCGGCGAGCTGCTCGAGAAGTCGGTCAACACGATCCGGTTCCTGGCCATCGACGCCGTCGAGAAGGCCAACTCCGGCCACCCGGGCCTCCCCATGGGCTGCGCGCCCATGGGCCACGTCCTCTACGACGAGGTCATGCGCTACAACCCCAAGAACCCCTACTGGTTCAACCGCGACCGCTTCGTCCTCTCCGCCGGCCACGGCTGCATGCTCCAGTACGCCCTCCTCCACCTCGCCGGATACGACAGCGTTAAGGTAAGGCGGCTAGCTGATTCATCTGTTTGCATCTTGGGTTTTTTTTTTGTGTGCGTGTGATGTGTCCCGGGTTGGTTGGTTGGATCGGCGAAATCGGGGGTAGGTTCGTGTGAAAAGTTTGGATCTTGTTTGGTAAAATAGTGGAAAGGGCTGGATCTTGACTGCTATCTTTGGTGGCGGCCTAGGAAAGGTCGTGGCTGCCGAAGTCCAGTTGTCAGAGATGTATTATTATGATAAAGTGGAAGCTAGGTTTCCCCTAGGAAAAATTTGTTGGAGACTCAGACGTTACACCACGGACCTACTCATGTTTAGTTGAGTAGAACTATTGAGCGTAATTCACCTCAGCAGAGCTGCCATGTGTTTGATAAGCATCTCTTATGTTATGTGACTGGATTTGTTCTAACTGTGGTTGGTATGTAGGAGGAGGATTTGAAGCAGTTCAGGCAATGGGGAAGCAGAACACCGGGCCACCCTGAGAACTTTGAGACTCCAGGAGTTGAAGTTACCACTGGTCTGTTTTCTTCTCTACTGGGCTGTGAATTAGCCGTGCCCCTTGTTGTGCTGTATAAAACTGAGAAAGTTTGGGTTTCCAATATGGTTGCTGTGCAGGGCCTCTTGGTCAGGGTATCGCCAATGCTGTTGGGTTGGCACTTGCTGAGAAGCACCTGGCTGCCCGCTTCAACAAGCCTGACAGTGAGATCGTCGACCACTACACGTAATACTTCTAATAACGCCAACGTGCAGCGTCTCGCTTTTATTACAGTCTCGCTTTTAGTCTGTGTGGCACAGTTTTGGTAACATGTTTCGTGGATCCTGTACAGGTACGTTATTTTGGGAGATGGCTGCCAGATGGAGGGTATTGCTAATGAAGCTTGCTCCTTGGCTGGACACTGGGGTCTTGGCAAGCTGATTGCTTTCTACGACGACAACCACATTTCCATCGACGGAGACACGGAGATTGCATTCACAGAGGACGTGAGCACCCGCTTCGAGGCTCTTGGGTGGCACACGATCTGGGTTAAGAATGGGAACACCGGATATGATGACATCCGCGCAGCCATTAAGGAGGCGAAGGCAGTTACTGACAAGCCCACCTTGATCAAGGTAGGTTTCTTTTGTATCTGCAACCTTTTAATGTTTTCTTCGCTGTGGATTTTATAACGTTGGTCTAATTTATACTCCTTTTAGGTGACTACCACGATCGGTTTTGGATCTCCCAACAAGGCCAACTCATACAGTGTTCATGGAAGTGCACTGGGTGCCAAAGAGGTTGAAGCAACCAGGCAGAACCTTGGATGGCCCTATGACACATTCTTTGTACCTGAGGACGTCAAGAGGTTGGTCTACCCTTTGTTCTAGTAATCTAGTTATCTCAATGAGTTTGTCAAATGCATAGCAATCATATAATTTCCTTGAATGGATCATTGCAGTCACTGGAGCCGCCACACACCTGAAGGTGCTGCACTTGAGGCTGATTGGAACGCTAAGTTTGCAGAGTACGAGAAGAAGTATGCAGATGATGCGGCAACCTTGAAAAGTATCATCACGGGGGAGTTACCCACTGGCTGGGCTGATGCTCTTCCTGTAAGAATACATATCTACTCACAATACTGCACTTGATACTGACACATGGAGGATTAAACTCTAATGGAAGATTCTTGTCTTTTTTCCCCTTCTCTAGAAATACACTCCAGAGAGCCCAGGAGATGCCACCAGGAACCTCTCCCAGCAGTGCCTGAACGCGCTTGCTAATGTTGTGCCTGGTCTTATCGGAGGCAGTGCTGATCTTGCATCCTCCAACATGACTCTGCTGAAGATGTTTGGTGACTTCCAGAAGGATACAGCTGAAGAGCGCAATGTCCGCTTTGGAGTCAGAGAGCACGGAATGGGTGCCATTTGCAACGGCATTGCTCTGCACAGCCCAGGGTTTGTTCCGTACTGTGCTACATTCTTTGTCTTCACTGATTACATGAGAGGTGCCATGAGGATCTCGGCCCTTTCTGAAGCCGGAGTCATCTATGTCATGACCCACGACTCTATTGGTCTCGGAGAAGATGGCCCGACCCATCAGCCCATCGAGCACCTGGTGAGCTTCCGTGCGATGCCGAACATACTGATGCTCCGCCCTGCTGATGGCAACGAGACTGCCGGAGCATACAAAGTCGCGGTCCTCAACAGGAAGAGGCCGTCCATCCTCGCTCTCTCCAGGCAAAAGCTCCCTCACCTGCCTGGCACCTCGATCGAGGGCGTGGAGAAGGGCGGGTACACCATCTCCGACAACTCGACCGGCAACAAGCCTGACCTCATTGTGATGGGCACCGGCTCCGAGCTGGAGATCGCGGCCAAGGCCGCCGACGAGCTGAGGAAGGAGGGGAAGACGGTCCGCGTTGTCTCGTTCGTCTCCTGGGAACTCTTTGAGGAGCAGTCGGACAAGTACAAGGAGAGCGTCCTCCCTGCCGCCGTCACGGCGAGGATCAGCATCGAGGCCGGGTCCACTCTCGGCTGGCAGAAGTACGTCGGAGCCCAGGGCAAGGCCATTGGCATCGACAAGTTTGGCGCGAGTGCTCCTGCCGGGACGATCTACAAGGAGTACGGCATCACCGTGGAGAGCATCATTGCAGCTGCCAAGAGCTTTTAAGAGCTAACAACGGTCTGAGTTTTTTTTTTTTTCTGTCGTCGTTGATGCCAAAGGAACACTGTACCTCGAGGACAGTCCTATGCCTCGGAGCTTGGAATAATGATGATGGAGGGAGCGGAAGGATGCCTGCCATTTGTTGGAGCGTGCGTGGTAGTATTTCTAGGCCTGTAATAAACAATGCCTTTTTCCATTTACGTTGTTGGTTTTATCCGGTGACCCTCACACGATTCATCAAGGTGGTGAGCCTGGCTATTAAATCGGGTGCTGTTTTTTTTTTGGGGTAAACATTGCCAATGGCCTTACTGTCTTGCAGCAGTGCTTCGTTCGTTTGCTGGATTGTGGGTTTAAGATGCTGCATTTTGGCTCTTTTGTTGATACAGTTTCCCAATGGCTTTTGTTTGTGATACATACGTAGCATTTATATATTAAGCTCAATAATGTGACGTTTTATTCCGGTTTCTCTTGAAATCAAACGGAACTTGGCAAGAACCATTGCGACCTTTGTGCCCAACTTTACCGCATCTGCTGCTGTTGCGACGTCCAACACCATCTGAATCTGACTAGCTGTTTGGCTGATTCGTTGTTTTTTTTTTGGGTTTGATTGTGACCCGATCGCAGTGCTGTCAGATTACGTTAGTTTTTGTTTGTTAGCAGTAGGATGCAGACGATTGCTCCGGGAGCAGGCCGGAGCCTTCAGCTATCCGGCGGGAACATGCGACGGCCAACCAAACAGAGAGTTGCCTACTAGCCTCGTGGTATCCCCCGTTCCATTGGCGTTATCGTTACGGTGCTGGAACCAGACGTCACCTGAACTGAATGTAATGCCGCTGTCGTCGAGGAAAGTGAAGAAAACACCATGGCTGGCTGGCTTTCTCTGCTGGCTGGTTGCCACCAAGACTCGTTCAGCTGAAGCTCTTGTCTGAATGTTGCTTGGCTGTGGCTTGGGTTGACATCATCACTTCTGGTGGCAGTTTTGTGTGGCCTGGACGCTCTAGCTGGCTGAGTGGAGGCGAGTGTGCACGGCCCCTGCCCTACCCAGTATGGCTAAGATGAGCTCTCCCCACTCCACTCCACTGCACTGTTTGTGCGTCCTGTTTTTTGTTTTTGGCCCTGAAGTTGGAGGTGATGCCGAAAACGAAGTTTGTGAATGGAAACAAAGATGGGGCTATCCATATTGTCATCTTCTTTAAGGTGTTTGGAGCCTCACAAATCGTGACGACAGGATGTGAGTGAGACCCCACTCTGTTCGCTATCGTCCTTGCCTTGTCCTTCCTTTTCGATCTCTTTGGCTGCCCTGCCCACTGCGTTTGGCGGACCATCAACAGCAGCATGACGCCAATGCTGTGTATGGCTGCCACAAAGAATGAGGGTGATTCCTGACGCCTCCTAAACCTACGCAATGTCTCGTCTAAAACTCAACATGAACATGTCTCTCACATATGTATCCGTGATCTCGATCTGTTCAAATAACCGGCACAGATCGTCTAAACCTCACTGATTTTCGATCAATTGGGAGTTCTGTATGCAAGTGGGAGCTGATGCTTGTGGTGGCCAGCATTGTGGATGTGTTGCCCTTCAGTTGAAGCGTCCCGCTGCCTTATATCGGCATCTCCCTCGAGCTTCAATGCAGCTCGCCTAAATGAGCGTTCAGCTCCTGTAAAGAGAAGGAAAACGGGAAAAGAAACTCGAAAATTACACTGGAGTTAAGATACTGGCAGATACCAAGCGTTTCCCACGTGTTTTCTGCTCGCAATAAATCTCTTGGCTCACGGGTGTTTTGTTTGATAAATCACTCAATCCAAAGTGAAGTGGTGTATCATAGGATTATACCTTAAATTTGGTAGTGTGACTTTATTTCTCATATTAGTACTAACTAACTATGAGTAATAAGGTGATGATGGATTAACCCACCTATTATACAAACCAAATAAAAAAAGTGAGAAGCGAGAAGATAATGGACTAACTCATTTCTAAACCAAACACACTATAAAAGTTCGTAAGAGTGGATTAATATGGGGATAGAGTACTCTAGGTTGGATTCGTATTTGATGTGTTTTGATCCATCATTTGCTCCAAAATACAGTTCTGCTCATATGGTGGCAGGTAGGTGCAGAGTCATACTGAAACTAAAAGCACTTTCGTACTGAAACTCTCCTATTAATTCCATACTGAAACTGAAAGTACTGAATGTTGAGGGTGGCTGTTGCGATGCGTCAGCAGATGGGTACCAAGCTGCCGATCTTTTTCCTAGGGCGGGTTAACCAAGTTTGATTTCACTCAATAGAGAATTTGTTTTTTTTTTTTGGAATACGCAGGAGAGCTGCGCATCTTTGTATTAACAGAAGAAAAGAAAGGGGGGAGAGAATCCCAATACAGCACACACACCACTAGAGACTAACTACGGATCACCGACTAAAACATGGAGGAAACACGACCCACACCGCTGTTTTAAGCCAGCAACTCATCGACTTGGAGGAAGGACAAGGCCTTAGCACCAGTCATAGACCAGAGCACTGCCTCTTTCCTAGCCATCCTAAGGGTCGTGACCAAGCTGGGATTACAACCATCAAAAACACACCTATTCCTATGCTTCCAAATGGTCCAAGCACCTAGGATCACTAAAGAATTGAAACCTTTTCTCACAAGATCCGATGCCCGGGAGCTGCTAGACTTCCACCACGACTCAAAGGATTCCTTATGAGCTGGATACAGATCCCGCAGCCCCACTAAATTAAGGAAATCAAACCAGAACTGCTTAGCAAAAACACACTTGACCAGCAAATGATTTATGGTTTCAGCCTCTTGGTCGCACAAGGGGCACTGCTCTGGTCGATCTAGCCCTCTTTTTCTGAGCCTGTCAGCAGTCCAGCACCTATTATGTTTCACAAGCCATATAAAGAACTTGCACTTTCCAGGAGCCCAAGATTTCCACACCCGCTCTGCTGGTTCGAACTGAACTGAACCAAGGAAGAGAGCATTATAAGCAGAACTAGATGTATAATCACCTGAAGCGCTGAATTTCCATAAATGTCGATCCCTTATTCCAGGCTGGAACACAACTGCATCAAGCACTTCACAAAGTTCTAGGAATTCAGCAATGACTCTGAATGATTTCGCCCCTTGCACATCGGAGAGCCAATGTAAATTAGGGAGAGCATATTTGACCAACCGTTTGTTGGCAAGACGCAAGGGCACCAAATCAAACAATGCAGGAGCTATGTCCTTAATACATCTCCCCTCCAACCATCTGTCCTTCCAGAAAAGGGTATTGGCTCCATCACCGGGCTTAGTAATAATGGCTGCAGCAATCAGATTTTAACCACCTTACAAACATGAATGAGGAAGTCCGCCCAAGGCCTACTGGGGTCTGTTTTCTGCAGCCATGGCCAGCGAGCTCTCAAAGCCCAACAGAGGTTCTTTAACTCACTAATCCCAAGACCACCCAACTCCTTGGGACGGGTAACCTTAGGCCAAGCCAAGAGGCAGTGACCACCACAGAACTCTTTCCTACCCCTCCAGAGGAAGCCCTTCCTCAGCTTATCGATTGCTTTGATGGCCCATACAGGAAGGTCAAGTGCCAGAGCTGCATAAATCATCTTAGCCGTCATGACAAACTGCACATGAATAGCTCTACCAGCCCTGGTCATAAGTTCAGCTTTCCATCCTGGCAAAAGGCTGGCCACTCTATCAACAATGGCTTGAACCTGGTCCCTTGTGAGTTTCTTGGGAGACAAAGGCAAACCGAGGTACTTATAGGGAAAAACTGAAATATTGCATGGCAGCAAGTCATGTAAACAATTCACCTCTTCTTCCCCACAGCAGATTGGAAACACACCGCTCTTCTGGACATTAGTCCTTAGACCTGAAGCTGAACCAAATAAATGAAGAATATCCATAACCATACTGATATCCGGGGCAGTAGGACATAGAAATAACACTGCATCATCCGCGTATAGCGAGATACGATGCTGCATATTCCTAGAAGAAAGAGGCTGAAGAAACCCTTCCTCAGAGGCTCGCTGCACAAGCAGATTCAAGACATCCATTACAAGAATAAACAACATAGGCGATAGAGGATCACCCTGCCTCAGTCCGCGTTGATGCCCAATACACTCCCCTGGCAGACCATTTAGTAAAATCTTGGTAGAAGATGAAGCTAACAGCCCACATATTATATCACACCAGATCTGTCCAAAACCCAGTTTTTTCAAGACCTCGAGAAGAAAGGCCCACGATACCGAGTCAAAAGCCTTTGAAATGTCAAGTTTGAGAAGGATACGAGCCTGCTTCTGACAATGTAAAAATCTGGTCGTCTGCTGGACTAGCATGAAGTTGTCAAGAATAAACTGTTTTTTAATAAAAGCGGTTTGATTGGGGGAAACCATATTTTGCAGCCGGTCTGCTAACCTGTTAGCCAACAATTTAGTTACCACTTTCGCGAAACTATGAACCAGACTTATTGGGCGGAAGTCTCTCACACTAGTGCCCCCCTCCACCTTGGGCAGAAGAGTGATGAATGCTGAATTCAGCGAACCCAAGTTTCTGAAATTTCTGGCCCAAATGCAGTGAATGGCCGCCATAAAATCAGCCATGATTACCGACCAACAACTCTTGTAAAATCTACTAGTGAACCCGTCAGGACCCGGGGATTTGTCCGAAGGGAGGGCCTTAATTGTATCCCAGACCTCCTCCTCTGAGAGCACCTAGAGGGGGGGGGGGTGAATAGGTGATCCTGTAACACTTGAAACTTAAGCCACAAAAACTTGGTTAAGTGTTAGCACAATAATCGCCAAGTGGCTAGAGAGGAGTCTCAACAAAACACAATAACCACAAGAGATCAATCACAGAGATGGCACGATGGTTATCCCGTGGTTCGGCCAAGACCAACGCTTGCCTACTCCACGTTGTGGCGTCCCAACGGACGAGGGTTGCAATCAACCCCTCTCAAGCGGTCCAAAGACCCACTTGAATACCACAGTGTTTTGCTTGCTTTTCTTAATCCCGTTTGCGAGGAATCTCCACAACTTGGAGCCTCTCGCCCTTACACTTGAAGTTCACAAAGAAGCACGGAGTAAGGGAGGGATTAGCAACTCACACAAGACACTAAGATCACAGCAAATACACACACACAAGACCCAGACTTAAGCTCAAAAGACTAGCACACTAGAACGGAGCTCAAATCACTAGAATGTCAAACAAGTGCGCAAGAATGGAGTGTGAGTGATCAAGAGTGCTCAAGGAATGCTTGTTGTACTCCTCCATGCGCCTAGGGGTCCCTTTTATAGCCCCAAGGCAGCTAGGAGCCGCTGAGAGCAATCCTGGAAGGCAGATCTTGCCTTCTGTCGACTGGCGCACCGGACAGTCCGGTGCACCATCGGACACTGTCCGGTGCAGATAGCCTTCCTTATTTGGCGAAGCCGACCGTTGGAGTCTGAGAGCCGTTGGCGCATCGGACACTGTCCGGTGCACCAATGTGACCGTTGGCTCGGCCACGCGTCACGCGCGGAATCCTCGGCCGACCGTTGCCCCGGCTGACCGTTGACTCACCGGACAGTCCGGTGCACCACCGGACAGACCGGTGAATTTTAGCCGTACGCCGTTGATGGTTTCCCGAGAGCGACGAGTTCGCCTGTGAATGGCCCACCGGACAGTCCGGTGCACCACCGGACAGTCCGGTGATTTATAGCCGTACACCGCCGTCGAACTCCCGAGAGCAGCAAGTTCGCCAGAGTCAGTCTGGCGCACCGGACAGTCCGGTGCACCCAGACTGAGCAGACTTTGGCTGAACAAAGCCATCTCATTTCCAATTCAATCTTTCCTGTTTCCAGCACTTAGGCACAATACATTAGTCCATAAAACAATGCACTAAGTCTAGAAACATACCTTTTGACTTGATTTGCACTTTGTTCACCACATTGTATAGATCAACACAAAAGCACTTGCGCTGGCACTCAATCACCAAAATACTTAGAAATGGCCCAAGGGCACATTTCCCTTTCAATCTCCCCCTTTTTGGTGATTTATGCCAACACAACATAAAGCAACTAGAACAAGTGCAATATCAATGCAAATGAAAACCAAAAGTTGTTTTGAATCAATTTTGGCATATATGGATCACTCTTTGCCACCACTTGGTTTGTTTTTGCAAATCAAACTCAAATTCCTATCTCTAAGTCAAATCCACCTGTAGAGACATAAAGAGAGGTATTCCAAAGGAAATTGATCAAGGATTTCAAAAACTCCCCCCTTTTTTCCCATAATCAACACTTCTCCCCACAAGAGGCCAACTTTTTGACAAAAGAGACAATAAACGAGTTTTGACAAACCAAAAGCTCTAATCTACTATTTTCAAAATTTCTCAAGTGGTAGCTGATCCATCTATTGCTTTGGCCTTTATTTTCTCTCCCTTTGGCATCAAGCACCAAAACGGGATCAATCTTGGCCCTTTAACCCTATTGTCTCACCAAAATCTTCAAATAAGAATATAAAGGCAATAAGAGGACATGAGATGAACTTGGAATAAGTTACCCTCTCACGGAGTGCAGTGGAAGTCTTTTCATGGTCCAAGTCCACCTTTTCCCTTTCAACCCTCCTTTGAGACTAAAACAAGCAAACTCAAGCACACGGTTAGTCTCAAAGGGTCAAGTTGTAGCACAGCTCCCCCTGAATATGTGCATCACTTGCACATGGACTTGTGAGGTCCGGGGAGTGATTGTACAACTTGAGCACCACAGTAAGCAACAAAATGCATAAGGAACATGATCAAAGGCATAAACACATGTATGCTATAAATCAATCCAGGTTCCGCGAATCTAAGACATTTAGCTCACTACGCAGCCTGCAAAAGGTCTTCTCATCTAAAGGCTTAGTAAGATATCGGCTAGCTGGTTTTCGGTGCTAACATAAAACACTTCGATATCTCCCTTTTGCTGGTGGTCTCTCAAAAAGTGATGCTGGATGTCAATGTGCTTTGTGCGGCTGTGCTCAACAGGATTTTTCGCTATTCGGATAGCATTCTCATTATCACATAGGAGTGGGACTTTGCTCAGATTGTAGCCAAAGTCCCGGAGGGTTTGCCTCATCCAAAGTAGTTGCGCACAACACTGTCCTGCGGCAACGTACTCGGCCTCAGCGGTGGATAGGGCAACGAAAGTTTGTTTCTTAGAGTTCCACGACACCAGGGACCTTCCTAAGAATTGGCACGTCCCCGATGTACTCTTCCTATCGATCTTACATCCAGCATAGTCGGAATCTGAATATCCAATTAAGTCAAAGTTAGACCCCTTTGGATACCAGATCCCGAAGCAAGGCGTAGCGACTGAATATCTAAGAATTCGCTTCACGGCCACTAAGTGACACTCCCTTGGATCGGATTGAAATCTAGCACACATGCATACGCTAAGCATAATATCCGGTCTACTAGCACACAAATAAAGTAAAGACCCTATCATAGACCGGTATGCCTTTTGATCAACGGACTTACCTCCTTTGTTGAGGTCGGTATGTCCGTCGGTTCCCATCGGAGTCCTTTGCGGGCTTGGCGTCCTTCATCCCAAACCGCTTTAGCAAGTCTTGCGTTGTACTTCATTTGGGAGATGAAAGTGCCGTCCTTGAGTTGCTTCACTTGGAACCCAAGGAAGTAGTTCAACTCGCCCATCATCGACATCTCGAATTTCTGCGTCATCACCCTGCTAAACTCTTCACAAGACTTTTGGTTAGTAGAACCAAATATATGTCATCGACATAAATTTGGCACACAAAAAGATCACCATCGCAAGTCTTAGTGAAAAGAGTTGGATCGGCTTTCCCAACCTTGAAAGCATTAGCAGTTAAAAAGTCTCTAAGGCATTCATACCATGCTCTTGGGGCTTGCTTAAGTCCATAGAGCGCCTTAGAGAGCTTACACATGTGGTCGGGGTACCGTTCATCCTCGAAGCCAGGGGTTGCTCCACGTACACCTCCTCCTTGATCGGCCCGTTGAGGAAAGCGCTCTTCACATCCATTTGGTACAACCTGAAAGAATGGTGAGCGGCATATGCTAGCAAAATACGAATTGATTCTAGCCTAGCCACAGGAGCAAACGTCTCCTCAAAGTCCAAACCTGCGACTTGGGCATAACCTTTTGCCACAAGTCGAGCCTTGTTCCTCGTCACCACCCCGGTGCTCGTCCTGTTTGTTGCGGAACACCCACTTAGTTCCCACAACATTTTGCTTGGGACGAGGCACCAGTGTCCAAACTTCATTGCGCTTGAAGTTGTTGAGTTCCTCCTGCATGGCCAACACCCAGTCCGGATCTAGCAAGGCCTCTTCTACCATGAAAGGCTCAATAGAAGAGACAAAGGAGTAATGCTCACAAAAGTTAACTAATCTTGAACGAGTAGTTACTCCCTTGCTAATATCACCCAAAATTTGGTCGACGGGATGATTCCTTTGAATCATTGCTCGAACTTGGGTTGGAGGTGCCTGAGGTGCTTCTTCCTGTTCAACTTGAACATCCTGTGCTCCCCCTTGATCATGCGCCTCCACTTGAGGTACCTATTCGTCATCTTGGGTTGGGGGATGCACCATAGTTGAGGAAGAAGGTTGATCTTGCTCCTTTTGTTCCAGTGGCCCTCACATCTCCAATCGCCATGGTGCGCATTGCGGCCGTTGGAACGTCTTCTTCATCTACATCATCAAGATCAACAACTTGCTCTCTTGGAGAGCCATTAGTCTCATCAAATACAACGTCGCTAGAGACTTCAACCAAACCCGATGATTTGTTGAAGACCCTATACGCCTTTGTATTTGAGTCATAACCTAATAAAAACCCTTCTACAACTTTGGGAGCAAATTTAGAGGTTCTACCTTTCTTCACAAGAATATAACACTTGCTCCCAAATACACGAAAATAAGACACATTGGGTTTGTTACTAGTTAGCAGCTCATATAAAAGTCTTCTTGAGGAGGCGGTGAAGATAGACCCTGTTGATGGCGTGGCAAGCCGTGTTCACGGCTTCCGACCCAAAAACGCTCAGGGGTCTTGAACTCTCCAAGCATAGTCCTCGCCATATCGATGAGCGTCCTGTTCTTCCTCTCTACCACACCATTTTGCTGAGGTGTGTAGGGAGCGGAGAACTCGTGCTTGATCCCTTCCTCCTCAAGGAACTCCTCCACTTGAAGGTTCTTGAACTCGGACCCGTTGTCGCTCCTTATCTTCTTCACTTTGAGCTCAAACTCATTTTGAGCTCTCCTAAGGAAGCGCTTGAGGGTCCCTTGGGTTTCAGATTTATCCTGCAAAAAGAATACCCAAGTGAAGCGGGGAAAAATCATCAACTATAACAAGACCATACTTACTTCCTCCTATACTTAGATAGGCGACGGGTCCGAAGAGGTCCATATGAAGCATCTCCAAGGGTCTTGATGTGGTCATCACATTTTTGGTGTGATGAGAGCCTCCCACCTGTTTTCCTGCTTGACAAGCTGCACAAGGTCTATCTTTTTCGAAGTGTACATTAGTTAGACCTATCACGTGTTCTCCCTTTAGAAGCTTGTGGAGGTTCTTCATCCCCACATGTGCTAAGCGGCGATGCCACAGCCAGCCCATGCAAGTCTTAGCAATTAAGCATGCATCTAGACCGGCCTCTTCTTTTGCAAAATCAACCAAATAAAGTTTGTCGTCTAGTACACCCTTAAAAGCTAGTGAACCATCACATCTTCTAAAGACAGACACATCTACATTTGTAAATAGACAATTATATCCCATTTTGCATAATTGACTAACAGATAACAAATTATATCAAGCGACTCAACTAAAAACACATTAGAAATAGAGTGCTCAGATGAAATAGCAATTTTACCAAACCCTTTTACCTTGCCTTGGTTCCCATCACCGAATATTATTGAATCTTGGGGATCCTTGTTTTTGACGTAGGAAGAGAACATCCTCTTTTCTCCCGTCATGTGGTTTGTGCATCCGCTATCGATAATCTAGCTTGAACCCCCGGATGCATAAACCTGCAAGGCAAATTTAGGCTTGGGTCTTAGGTACCCAACTCTTGTTGGGTCCTACAAGGTTAGTCACAATTGTCTTAGGGACCCAAATGCAAGTTTTATCTCCCTTGCATCTTGCCCCTAACTTCCTAGCAATCACCCTTCTTATTCTTTCTATAAATGGCAAAAGAAGCATTGCAAGCATGATATATTGTAGACGGTTCATTAACTTTCCTAGGAATATTAACAACATTTCCCCTAGGCATATTATGAACAACATTTCTCCTACCAACATTTCTATCATGCGCATAGGAAGAAACTAGAAGCAAACATGGCATGAGAATCAAAAGCATCATATGCATTACAACTCCTATAATTATTTCTAGATTGTCTCCTATCATGGTACATAAAAGCATGGTTCTTTTGCACACTACTAGCCATAGGGGCCTTCCCTTTCTCCTTGGTGGAGATGGGAGCCTTATGGCTTGTGAAGTTCTTGGCTTCTCTCTTGAAGCCAAGACCATCCTTAATTGAGGGGTGTTCTACCAATCGTGTAGGCATCCCTTGCAAATTTTAATTTGTCGAATTCACTTTTTGCTAGTCTTAAGTTGGGCATTAAGACTAGCCAATTCATCATTCAATTTGGAAATTGAAACTAGGTGTTCACTACAAGCATCAATGTCAAAATCTTTACACCTAGTGCAAATCATACCATGTTCTACACAAGAGTTAGATTTATTTGCTACTTCTAATTTAGCATTTAAATCATTGTTAATCCTCTTTAAGCTAGAGATAGAGTCATGACATGTAGACAATTCACTAGAAAGCATTTCATTTCTTTTAACTTCTAAAGCATGAGATTTTTGTGCACTAATAAATTTATCATGCTCTTCATATAAAAGGTCCTCTTGTTTCTCTAATAGTCTATCCTTTTCATTCAAGGCATCAATCAATTCATTTATTTTATCTATTTTTAGTTCTATCCAATCCCTTGAACAAACTAGAGTAGTCTATTTCTTCATCACTAGACTCATCATCACTAGAAGAATCATAAGTAGTACTGTCTCGAGTACATACCTTCTTCTCCCTCGCCATGAGGCATGTGTGATGCTCGTTGGGGAAGAGGGATGACTTGTTGAAGGCAGTGGCGGCAAGTCCTTCATTGTCGGAGTCGGAGGAGGAGCAATCCGAATCCCACTCCTTTCCGATATGTGCCTCGCCCTTGGCCTTCTTGTAATTCTTCTTCTTCTCCCTCTTGTTTCCTTTTTCCTGGTCACTATCATTATCGGGACAGTTAGCAATAAAATGACCAAGCTTACCACATTTGAAGCATGAGCACTTCCCCTTTGTCTTGGTCTTGCTTGGTTGTCCCTTGCGACCCTTAAGCACCGTCTTGAAGCGCTTGATGATGAGGGCCATCTCTTCATCATTGAGCCCTGCCGCCTCAACTTGCGCCACCTTGCTAGGTAACGCCTCCTTGCTCCTTGTTGCCTTGAGAGCAATGGGTTGAGGCTCATGGATTGGACCGTTCAACGCGTCGTCCACGTATCTCGCCTCCTTGATCATCATTCGTCCGCTTACGAACTTCCCAAGGACTTCTTCGGGCGACATCTTGGTGTACCTGGGATTCTCACGAATATTATTCACCAAGTGTGGATCAAGAACGGTAAAGGACCTTAGCATTAGACGGACGACATTGTGGTCCGTCCATCGCGTGCTTCCGTAGCTCCTTATTTTGTTGATAAGGGTCTTGAGCCGGTTGTATGTCTGGGTTGGCTCCTCGCCCCTTATCATTGCGAACCTTCCAAGCTCTCCCTCTACCAACTCCATCTTGGTGAGTAAGGTGACATCGTTCCCCTCATGAGAGATCTTGAGGGTGTCCCAGATTTGCTTGGCATTGTCCAAGCCGCTCACCTTATGGTACTCATCCCTGCACAAGGAGGCTAACAACACAGTAGTAGCTTGTGCATTTCTATGAATCTGTTCATTAATAAAAATAGGACTATCCGAGCTATCAAATTTCACTCCATTCTCAACAATCTCCCATATGCTTGGATGGAGAGAGAACAGGTGACTACGCATTTTGTGGTTCCAAAATCTGTAGTCCTCCCCATCAAAGTGTGGAGGCTTGCCGAGAGGAATGGAGAGCAAATGTGAATTTGAACTTTGAGGAATACGAGAATAATCGAAAGAAAAATTCAAATTAACCGTCTTTTGTTTCTCGTAGTCGTAGTCATCCTTTTGGGAAGAAGTGGACTCATCGCTGTCGTCGTAGTAGACGATCTCCTTGATGCGTCTCGTCTTCTTCTTCCCGTCTTTGCGTTTGTGGCCCGAGCCCGAGTCGGTAGGCTTGTCATTCTTCGGCTCGTTGACGAAGGACTCCTTCTCCTTATCGTTGATCACGATTCCCTTCCCCTTAGGATCCATCTCTTCGGGCGATTAGTCCCTTTATGAAGAGAACGACTCTGATACCAATTGAGAGCACCTAGAGGGGGGGGGTGAATAGGTGATCCTGTAACACTTGAAACTTAAGCCACAAAAACTTGGTTAATTGTTAGCACAATAATCGCCAAGTGGCTAGAGAGGAGTCTCAATAAAACACAATAACCACAAGAGATCAATCACAGAGATGGCACGATGGTTATCCCGTGGTTCGGCCAAGACCAACGCTTGCCTACTCCACGTTGTGGCGTCCCAACGGACGAGGGTTGCAATCAACCCCTCTCAAGCGGTCCAAAGACCCACTTGAATACACAGTGTTTTGCTTGCTTTTCTGTAAGACCCAAAATTAGTAGGAAAAAAAAAATAATATAAACAAAGTATCATAATGCTTTGGAAATTAGGAAATAAGAAAATGATGAGAAAAGAATTTTTCTTTTAAAGGAAACCATTTATACATCCCATGAAATAAATAACAAGGAGAATAAAACTTAAATTAGTAATATTAAAATAGTATGGTTTATATTCACCTTTGGGTTTCAATTGATACATTTGAAAAATCTGAAAACTAAAGTAGAAGTATAAATTTGAATTTGGAATAAGGAATAGAAATGAATGGGAAGGCAAGAATATATACTTATTAAAAATAAATAAATAATCCAAACAATAAAGTCTAAATTTCCTTCGGGATTATGTTTGATTTTAGGAATCTGAAATTCAAAATAAAATTGAATTTGGTTTGAATATTTAAATTGAATTTGAAAACAAAAACAGAAAACATATAAAAGAAAAAGAAAATAAAAAGGGAAAAAACGCACCTGGGCCAAATCCCCTTGCCTCGGCCCAACAGCCATTTAACCCCGCGCGGCCCACATTCACTCCTCCACGCGCGCGCTCCGCTCACTCACTGACTTGTGGGACCCGCCTGTCGGCGCTCTCCAACCCGCACGCAGCGCGACGCTGTGAAGATGACGGCTTGGGCTCGCGTACCAGCCACTGGGTTTCGCGCAATGCACGCCCCGAATTCAGACGCTGACCGGTGGCCCCCACGCGTCAGCTCTATCCTCTCCAACAGAACTCCACGCGATGACCGCCGTGTTCGTCGCGACGACCATGCCGTGAAGCTCGCAACTCCAAACTTCGCTCCGAGCTCGGACTCTACCTGCACCCGTGTATAAATATGGGTGTCCCGTAGCCGCCTCGACCCATCGACTTGAGCCATCCTTCATCAACTCGCGAGAGCGCCGCCGCCACCATAGATCCGCCGTAGGGTAATCAAGCCTATACGGTCGTCGTGTTCTCGCTTTCGGGTCTGGGAACATCCCCGAGCTTCGTGGAGACTATTCAGCGGACATCGGCACTCGGGGCGTAGCCAAGCCTCGGCGAATTGCTCGCCGTAGTTTGGGTGCCGCCAATCGCCGTGGCTGACCTCCTTTCCATCACCACAGTCGGTAAGTGCCCCTCCCATCGAGTTTCGCCATCACCTCCTCTAGGTTTTGCACCGTCCAATGCTACGTTTGGGGCGTCCGGGCGTCGGATTGTATGTTCGCCGGTGGGTCACCGCCGCGTTTCCCTGGGCGGCGCCGTCGGGTGTTTGCGGGGGGGAGAAGAAGAACTGTGGCCGTCGATCCATAGATGGAGGGCTCCGATTAGAGCATCGCATACCCATTCGTTTAACTTGATCAGAGCCGTTAGATCGAAATCGCATGGGAGAGATTAGATCGTGAGTATATTTAAATCCTGATCGTCGGTCGTCGATCGGACGGTTATAAATGCGTACCGGTTCACTGGAATCGCGATTTAATCTCGTGCGCCCATCTCCGATCGGACGACTGGGGGCATGCGCGGGTGTGTGGCGCGCCCAGATCTAATCTGGCGCGTCCGTTCCGATCGGACGCCCGAGATCTTACGATACCCCTTCGCGCTGGCATTTTTGTTAAAGAACCCCTGGCCTTTGCTCAAATCAACCCGCCATCCAACTCAGAATAGTCTGAGTCTTGAGAATTTTTGCGCCGAGGTCCCTGTGTTTCTCTGTTATTCGCGCGCGGTCCAGAGAGTAGTAAAATTAGAGAATTAATTCTGGAAAATGATTTTTGTGTTAAAATAAATCCAGAAACTTATTTAATTCATAACTAATTCATTTTAACTCCAAATTGAGTCATTCCAGTTGCAATAATTTTGTTATAATATTGCCTATCAACTAGTAACACTTTTTAGCCATGAAACTTGAAATAAAATTGTTCATTTGGAATAATCTATTCTAAGCACTAAATAATTTCAGAAATTCATAATTTAATAACCGTAGCTCCGAATTTAGTGGTTCTTGTTTCTACGATCTCGTAGCAACGCATAGATTATTATTATGTATTTTATTCTTATGTTTGGTGTGATGTTAAATTTTGCCTACACTGTTTGTTTGTATTACTACGACTAGCAGTGAGGTCACGAGTCACCTGAAGATCATCCTGGTACCTGGAATCTCAAGTCCCAGGCAAGTTGTGCCCTTGATCACTTCTTTTTACCTACTCATGTTCTAATTAATCATAATGATCTGCATAGGTTAATTTTGATGAGACCCAATAGGTTACCCTAGTTTGTCTATCTTTATACCTTGTTTACCACTGAACTCTTTGGGTAGTACTTGCTAGTGCTTTATGTGGTTTTGGGTATGGAGATACATTATTCATGATTACACTTTTGTTATCAGTTGTTATTTACTGTTCATGTTAAGATCATTATGTTAATTGGAACATGGAGAACCACCCGGGAAAAACAGTGCTACCACAAGGGTGGAATGGGACGCCCTTGGCCGATTAATTAGGAAAGCTAGTGGAAGACTACCTTACCCGAAAGGGGGCAAGGGCAGTAGGGGAGTGGTCAGTGTAGGGAGGCCCTCGGGAGGATTTGCTGCGATGGCGGTCCTGCAAGGGATTCCTGCATTGGAACTTCCTATAAACTGTAGCGGGTTTTCTGAAGCTAGTGGAACTTTGTAAAGGCCTCGTAGTGTTACCTGCCTCGCCTCCTTGGTAGAGGTGTATGGGATTGGCCGTCTCTTGGCAGATGGGTAACATGACTTGTGGGTAAAGATGCGCAACCTCTGCAGAGTGTAAAACTGGTATACTAGCCGTGCTCACGGTCATGAGCAGCTCGGACACTCACATGATTAACTATGGAACTTAAACTCAATTTGTCATATGCATTGCATCGCAGGTGAAGTGTTACTTTTGTTCTATTACTTAACTGGGTTTGGTATTTACTTATACTTAGTAACTGCTAATAAAATTTTGACCAACTTTAAAAGCAATGCTCAGCTCTAACCATCTTCTTTGGTAAGCCTTACACTTCACGTGAGCTCCCACCTTTGGCGAGTTCATGCACATTATTCCCCACAACTTGTTGAGCGATGAACGTATGTGAGCTCACTCTTGCTGTCTCACACACCCCACAGGTCAAGAACAGGTACCGCAGGATGATGCTCATGGAGGATGCTGCGATGAGTTCATGAGAGGTCTAGGTCGTCGTCTCCCAGTCCAACTTTGGGTTGCTGGACCGTTGTCTCCTTATATGTAATTATTTATTTTGTATAGAACTCCTGTTAATATAAAGATGTGACATTCGATCCTGTGCCATGATGATTCATCATATGTGTGAGACTTGGTCCCAGCCACACCTGGTGATTATGTTAGCGCCCGGGTTTTTTGGACCCCTAAAATCCGGGTGTGACAGAAGTGGTATCGAGGAATGTTGACTGTAGGACGAAAACATAGATAGAACTGGACAACCCTTACTACTTACCTTTGCTACTCTGATTCCTTTTTCTAAACTTTTCTTAATCTTTTCTCGTCTATTTCGCTTTACTCTGATTATTCTTATCCTTTTCTTTTCTAAAGACAAATGTGGATTTCACACTTTGAAATCCTGTGCCTAAAGTGACTTTTAGGAATAGGAGACCTACTCCTATGAATAAAAACAAAACTATTTTTATGGTTATCTATGCACTTGAATGATTGTTCTTATGATACTTGGTTGATTTGGATCTTTGATTGAGTGTGATTAGTTATGGAGTAATGTCCACAACTACATCTGCATATATATATAGAAAAAAATGCTTATAAAAGTAACTAGACAAATTAGATTATCCCTCATTAAAAAAAATGTATCTAGCTTAATAGATTCATCTCATCTTAAAAGATTCTATCCTACATAGATCTATCTTATCTCAAAAGATCCTAACTTATCCTAATGTATCTAGATCCATCTTATCTTGAAAAGATTTTTATCTCATCTTAATAAATCTAACTAACCTCAAAGGATTATACCTTATCCTTATGGATTCATCTTGCCCTAATTAGCATATTTATCTCACTCTTGAATAACAACCATGATTTAATCCAAAATAATTAGATATTATCTATTCTAATCTAGTTATACCAATCTAACCTAAAATTGGTGCCCAAGACCAACTTTACTATATACAACCACCTAACCATATGCAACTACCTTACCCATCTGATAGTTGCATAACCCCTCTGTTTTAACCTAACAGTGATTTTAACATATCCTGATAAAATATATCCTACCCAGGAAGATCTATCTAACTTTAACTAGTCTCATCTAGTCATATCCAATCTAATCTAGTGTAAGTTACTTAATGCTGGTACAAAGGATAAGGCCATACTCCTGAATCACTTAAGCCTAATTTGGAGACTTATATCAACTTGGCCATACACAACAACTCGACCTATATAACAAGTTACATAACTTACCCAATCAATAGAGTCTTAATGGATTGCATAATCTATCAACCACCACCTGACATCAAATCAAATTTTGACCTACATCATGTAGTCTATCTCACCCATATATATCTCTCATCTTGACAGATACTATCTTACCCTTGGATATTCACCTTATACGACTGGTTACCCCAATCTGGACATAAAACAAAGATTAAGCCCTACTAAAGAATCTTCAGATTATAACCGGCTACTAGCTTATTCATTCCGCTTATTGAATAATTTCCTTTGCAAAACTATTACCATGTGCCTCTAACTTTCATGGTCAATACCAGGAAAGGAAAGATTATCACGTAAACAGCAAACAGAAATGAATCCTCCAAATCCTCCACCTGTTGAGATCGATCAAGTGGTTGCTACCCAAAGACTGGTAATACAACAATTAACAGACCTGGTGACCGAGATGCAAAACCAGATAAGACAACAACGCGAGGAAATACGTCAGGTCCGCCAAGAAATAAGGCAAGCACGGTTGGAGAGACAACAACAACAACAACCTCCACTACCACCACCAGCTCCACCAAGCTACATAGATATAAATTATGATGATTTGTAAGATCTAGATGTTACTTTAATTAGTAGATGATATGGTATTATTTTAGAAGGAACAATAAGGTCTATTGACCCTATGTTTTGTTAAAAAAAATTATACCTCATGCTGAGATTTCTTTGTTTGTGCATATGTTCCGAGAACAATATGAATATACATCCCTTTTCTTACAAATCTCGAGGACGAGATTTTTGTTAAGGGGGGTAGGATTTGTAAGGCCCAAAATTAGTAGGAAAAAAAATAATATAAACAAAGTATCATAATGCTTTGGAAATTAGGAAATAAGAAAATGATGAGAAAAGAATTTTTCTTTTAAAGGAAACCATTTATACATCCCATGAAATAAATAACAAGGAGAATAAAACTTAAATTAGTAATATTAAAATAGTATGGTTTATATTCACCTTTGGGTTTCAATTGATACATTTGAAAAATCTGAAAACTAAAGTAGAAGTATAAATTTGAATTTGGAATAAGGAATAGAAAATGAATGGGAAGGCAAGAATATATACTTATTAAAAATAAATAAATAATCCAAACAATAAAGTCTAAATTTCCTTCGGGATTATGTTTGATTTTAGGAATCTGAAATTCAAAATAAAATTTGAATTTGGTTTGAATATTTAAATTGAATTTGAAAACAAAAACAGAAAACATATAAAGAAAAAGAAAATAAAAAGGGAAAAACGCACCTGGGTCAAATCCCCTTGCCTCGGCCCAACAGCCATTTAACCCCGCGTGGCCCACATTCACTCCTCCACGC
>JAOPSE010000018.1:9429820-9511725 GCA_029449295.1 Zea luxurians | reverse complement strand
AGAGAATCTAGTGTTGAACAGTGCATAACTTAACTTCTGTATGGAGGCTGCATGTACTGACAGAGGAGGGTGTCTATTTATATACTGCAAGACTGACGCTGGAATGCTAATTTGTTTCATGTATCATTTGTTCCCTTACATCCGATGGAAATATATGTTGATGATGAGGCAAAGTTGACCCTCCATGGTCTTGTACAGGTAATACAAGAATACTCTGCATTTGATCGTGCACATTTTTTTATTTGTTTTCTCTAAATAATTGGAATCGTATATTTTTGCAGCACTATATAACTTAGCGAGGCAGAGAAGAACGAAAACTGAATGATCTCTTGGACGCTCTTGATTTCAACCAAGTTGTGATATTCGTGAAGAGTGTTAGCAGAGCTGCCGAACGAATAAGTACTTTGTGAATGCAACTTCCCATCAATCTGCATTCATTCTGGAATGACCCAGGAAGAAAGGTAAATTTGCTCAAGCACTTCCATTAGTAGTGTCACTGTAGAATGCTGCAGTTCATTCTTTTCAGTTGCGTGTGTTCTCTAAGTTTCCTTTATTGGTTTCTATGTACTCATTTATTTGAAGGTTTGCCTGGTTGCTTGCACTTGTGCCTACATATCTGTTGTCATTAATATAGTATGATGGCTAGTAAGATTTAAAGTCATGATGCAGCTCATGAAATCCTGTAATAACCCAGATATCTGCATCTTTACGATTTCTTAGATTTCAACATGAAAACCTGTTTTTATTTTCCATTATAAATTGCACTAAATTGTTCCAGATGGATTAGGTGGTTTTTATGCTAAAGCTATACTCTTAGACACTAATACATGTTATAAGAACTTGTATGAAGCATTAGAAAAAATGGCTACAGAGAAAAGATAGAGAGATACTTAGCTTAGTTTCAAAGGTTTTTTACCGTATGATTTGGTATATCTAGTAAAATGTTGAAAAGTTCACAATAAGGGCTTGCACTACTATTGGTATCCGTATAAATCATACAGACAATTAGCGCTTGATAAACTCACAGGGTTGTGTTACTTCTTTCAGTCATGTTTGACATGACAGCACCTACCTAACCTAACCTGTGTCTTGTGGATGTCCAGTTTGATGGGTTCACAAGCACGTTCCAAGATAAAACTCTTCAAAGGGTATGACATGGAAGTACACAACCAATATGGTATGGTCGCTCTGCTCTTGTCTTCTACACGCATGCGCAGACACACAGTAGCCAAAAGCAAAACATGCGAGAATACCTCAGCTTGGCGCCATGGATGACATCGAGGAGAGCGTGCGGGAACAGTATGTCGTAGCCATACCTCGAGGGCGTGTGGGCTTCAAGCTCGTCGCTGCCTCGAGATCTACACTGGGGCCGGCGCCACGCTCACCGCCACGGCCGAGGAAGAGGTGGAGGCGATAGCGGATCCCCTGGGGCGACGCGTGCTCGAGCGTGTGGACCAGGGGGTGGAGGAAGTGTTCGAGGATGGCCATGGCGAGGAACATGGACATGAGGATGGCGGTGGCCACGAACCCGAATGACACCACGCTCACGCCGTTGTCTAGCTGCCGCCACTGCATCTCCTCCACTGTCACAGCTGCGACGCAGCCTCCACCGCCCTCGCCCCTGGCACAACTACCGGGGTGGCTGAGGTATGGGTGGTGACCGGGGAAGGAAGGGGAGGAGAGCTGGCGATAGGGGAGGGGCGGCAACAGATCACGTCATGGGGGTGAGCGGGAGACTGTGGCACTGAGGATGGGGGCGGGGGCGATGCCGAGGAGCACGAGCCAGGCAGGCAAACACTGGAGGCGAGACGATTGCGGCGGGCGCAGGGGAATCACGAGCGGGGAGGACAGCGGCGAAGGTACAATCAGACACCACGCTCCTCGACAATGGCGGGATTTGGGTGCCGTGGGGAAGGATGGCGTTGTGGGAAGCCTCGACCATGGCGGGATTTCGGCGCCGCGGGGAACGAGAGGCCGTGTGCTGTCGGCGCTGTCGAGGCCACGTGGAGATGGGAAGGCAGATGAGGCGGGGAGGGATTTGGGGGACGCGGTCATCTGGAACGCCATCGTCGAGGAGCACATGGGGAAGGAGCGCGTCGTGGAGAAGGCAGGATTTGGGGGCGACGGGGGCAGCCGAGGGGCTCCGGGCAGCTCTCACGAGCGCGAAAATCTTGGGGTGGGGAAGCGGCCATTGCGGGGACGAAGGGGTGTGGCAGGCGGGCACGGGCGTGGAGGGTGCGAGCGGGGGCATGGTGTGGGTGGACGCCCTCGCTGCACTCTTAAAGAGTAGTATAGATGTAAAGGTCAGTAACAAAGATCTCATGGTACCTGCACATCGCCCCTTGTTCTGCCAGAGAAAAAAAAAAGACGAAGCCCTTCGCTGTGTGCTGGCAGCGGACGACGACAGGTGGCCGGATCGGACGGCCAAGGTGAGCGGCGGCGGCGGCCGCGGCCGGTGCGAGTCTGACCGAAGAATATTCGCCTGCGTATACGTTCCGACTCCTGCTGCAGTGGCTACCAACCAGATTTCCCGGCTGCTATTCGCTTGCCCGGAGTTGACCGGATGCCAGCCCGTGCATGCTTACCGATCCCACGCGGATCAGGATCGCCGTTCGATCAAAATTCAGATGAACCATCCAAACAAACAAAAAAAAAGTTGTCCGGAAAAAAGGTCTCTAAAATGTTAACGAATCGTTTCCTATCCTCCCCCGACGGCCGTGATCGACGACCCCCCCCCCCCCCCCCCTCCTCTTCCCCATCCACCTACCCCACCACCTCACCCACAGGCTGAATCCCGCTCCTGCACGCGGTCCATGGACGCCAACGACCCACACGATCTGAACCATCACCAGCCCTTGCGCAGCATGTCTCTCCGTTAATGGTGTGATCTTTTTTTAACTACCAATAGTAGATCATGGCTTGCTTGCTGTTTCCCCAGCAAGGAATTCAGCAACTCTGCAGAGCCGATAGCTAGCACAGAAGTTGCAACCGTAAGCTCGACTGTTCACCCTCCATTTATGATCTACCAACTTTGCATTTTTTTGTTTTTCCTTTAAGATATCACTGAATACAATGGTAGTTTATGCAATGTTAGGGGATGTTTAGTTTCTAGAGACTATTTTTTTATTTCTCAATTTTATTTTATTTTAGTTCCTAAATTAGCAAATATGAATGCTAAACTCTATTTTAGTTATGGAGTCCTTTGCGAGACCTCGGAGCTGGTCACTTGTCAGTAATATATTAGTTTATTTCTTTGTTACTGAGCACACATTGTCTGTGTATCTAGCTACAAAGCGCACACAAACATTGTTCATCACACGTGGTTTACAAATCAACATGGGCCAAAAACAGTGTGAAAGTTAGCTAGATGCACTCTCCTTGCTGTAAAATTCTCCCCAAGGTTCCCATAGGTGTACCAGAGCCCGAATTTTTTGTATTTTAGCCCCTAAACAGAAGTAAATTCACGTTTAGACCTAAAAAAATTTTAAATGCAGTTTTGGACCCTTAGCTCGGCGCCATAGCCTGTGGCGCCGAGCTAACACAGCTCGGCGCCACAGGCTATGGCGCCGAGCTTCATGACGTGGCAGCCCGCGTGGCACACCTAGCTCGGCGCCACAGATCTTGGCGCCGAGCTAGGAAACTTAACCGAAACCCCTTTCCTCTTCGTTTCTTCTCTGTTTCGCTCGCCGCTTTCGTTTCCTACGCCCGCCGCCGCTCATACCGCCGCCGCCGCCGAGCTCGCCGCCAGCCCGCCGCCGCCGAGCTCGCCGCCCGCCCGCAGCCCGCCGAGCGCGCCCGCCAGCCCCGAGCGCGCCCGCCGAGCGCGCCGCCCGCCCGCAGCCCGCCGAGCTCGCCCGCCTCTCCGCCCACCGCTCGCTCGACTCCGGCCGCCGCCTGCTCTCCTCCGCCTGCCGCTCTCCCTCCGGCCTGCTCTCCTCCGCCGAGCTCACAAGGTAATAATTTTTTATAATTATTACTTAATATTTTTGTATTTAGTTGGTATTACTTAGTTATTTAGTGTTTAGTTGTTCGTTAGTGGTTATTAAAATAGTTAGGTAGTTTGTTATTTATTATTTAATAAATAGTTAGATAGTTTGTTGTTATTGTTTATTAAAATAGTTAGCTAGTTTGTTGCGTAGTATATTGTTAGTGTTTAGTAAATTCTTAGTGATTATATAGTTACCATTTTGTTTAGCGCATTGATATTACATGTTTTCTGTGTTGGCAACCATCGTGTTGTCGTTTATTCGCAGGTTCTATAAACATCACTTTACAGGGGAGGTGCTGCCAAATTTTTTACTGACAATTGGTTTTTTTGTACGTAGGTGTTCGTCCGACTTGACCTTCTCCACCGTTAGCTGGACTTGTACGCGTTCTCAGGTATACATAGTTTTCGTACATTATTTATAGATTATGTAATTTCGTTTGATGTGTTCATTTAATATTTACTGTATCGTTATTAGTTAATATATATTTATTACTTAGTTAGTTAGTAGGCTTAAGTATGTAGCCATTATTGAGTTAGTAATCCATTTTTGCAATAGATGGACAGCCTAGTAACACTATACCATGGAGAAAGGGTGGAGATAGATGCTTATGGGAGTGTTACTTTTGATGGTATGAAGATCGTGACCATGTTGTTCGTTGAAAGACCAACTTTTGACCAGCTTTTGGCTCGAGCTTGTGAGGAGATTAGTTGCGACATAAACGACCCTAGAATATCAATTCAGGGTTTGTTGTCCCATATTACATATGGAACAGTTGTCCGACGGTTGATCTCCATTACCTCAGAAGATAATTGGGTGATATATTTAAGAATTGTGAAGACGATGGTTCCACCATGTTTGGATGTGGTTGTTCAAAAGTTACCTGTTAGTCATTGCGGAGGTCCAGTCGGGTTGTCTCCACAAATGCCAAATGCATCTCGTATTGAAGCTCCTTTGGTAGAGCTTCATGAAGAAGTCGTTGTTGTGCCCGATGCTCAATCGGGTCCGCACGAGTATGGGATTTCTCGTCCTATTCCCGGCGTTTGTGGGGCTTCTAATGCGGTGGTACCCCCCAAGAGATCCCATTGACCCAGGATCCAGTTCACGATCATCCTAGTAAGTGTCTTCGGACACATTGTTCGTATCCATCGTTATTTCGTTTGATTAGAATTTTTAATGTGGTTTTTCTTGCTCCGACACGATGCAGGATCTCCACATATGGATAATGCTGCTTATCTTGATGTGCCTGTGTCATATAATATGGACAACATATGCAGGGCATCCAATAGTGTTGATGTTCAGATTGAGGATGAGGAGGAGCCCATATGAGGCTGCACGGGCCTTAGATTCTGATGATGACCGTCCGGTTCAAGAAATGACGGAGCAAGAAATTGAACTCATAAGACGTTTTGTGTCCGGAGCGAGACCCTGCAGTACATGAATTTAGCAGTTTAAGTCATTCCACCCGTGCTTATGCTGAAGGACGTGACGATGAACTGCTAGAGGCTCCGGATAACGCCGACAGCATTGAGATTAAGGTAGGCTTACTTTTCAAGGACCTGCCTACACTGAGACGATGGCTACAGGAATATTCAGTGAACCGGAAGAGGCCGTTCAAGGTGAGACATTCGTATGCACAGCGTCGTTACACTGTTGTGTGCGAGGTGTCGGAATGTAATTGGAGGGTATGTGCCCGAAGGCAGAAGGACACCGGAAAGTTTAAGATCACCAAAATTGTAGGTCCACACACTTGTGCCCAGACAGAGCTGAGCACTAAGCATCGTCAGTTGACATCTACCCTAATTGCGAAAAGGATATTGGGGATATTGAAGGGTCAGCCAAACTTAAAGGTGAAGTCAATTATGACCATGACTTCGGAGCTGTTTGGTTACAAGATCAAATATGGGAAAGCATGGAGGGCAAAGCAGCGAGCATGGAAGATGATATACGGGGATTGGGAGGAGGGTTATGAGAAGTTACCAGCATTGTTCAATGCAATGAAAGCAAAAAACCCAGGCATGCATTACGAGTACATCCCCAAACCTAATGAATGGAGGAACGGCAAAGAGATATTTTTCGTGCTTTCTGGTGTTTCTCGCAGTGCGTAGAGGCCTTCAGGCATTGTCGTCCCGTGCTCTCAATTGATGGTACTTTTCTGCTTGGGAAGTATAAGGGCACATTGTTGGTTGCCATATCATGCGACGCAGACAACTCACTGTTCCTTTGGCATTTGCTTGGTGGAGAGAGAGAACAGAGATAGTTGGTCTTGGTTCTTGCGGCTTGTACGCATCCATGTCGTAGGCCCTGGACGCGAGGTTGGTGTCATATCTGACAGACACCAAGGTATTCTTAATGCAGTGCAAGAGCAGATTCCTGGCTACGCACCCATGCACCACAGATGGTGCACTCGACATCTAGCAGAAAATCTTCTTCGAAAGGATCATAGCAAGGCTAACTTCCCCCTTTTTGAGGAGGTATGTCGTCAGTTGGAGGTTTCGTTTTTCGAGGATAAGTTGAAGGAACTAAAAGATGCAACAAATGCTGAAGGTAAGAACTGGATTGCTGGATTGCTGAGGAACCGCAGAAATGGACAAGGGCCTACGACGAAGGTGGCTGGCGGTTCGAGTTTCAGACTAGCAACATGGCCGAGTCATTTAACAGTGTGCTCAAGGGTATACGGGGCATGCCAGTCAATGCTATAGTAACATTCACTTTTTATAGGCTTGTGGCTTGGTTTAATGACAGACACGCGCAGGCCAAGGCAATGCAGACCCGAGGGCAGAGATGGGCACCTAAACCAACATCACACCTTAATAATGCAAAGGAACGTGCCCATAGACATGAGGTACAATGCTTTGATGAGGAGTTGGGTAAATACGAGGTAACAACACTCGGCGGCATAACTTCCGACGGTGAGGTGCGACCTTCGAGGACACATGTCGTGTTACTTGATGCATTCTGGTGCGGATGTGGTAAACCTAGACAATACCATTTCCATGTTCTCATTATGTTGCGGCCCGCACGTCATCGTAACTTTGCATTTGAGAGCAGAATACCTTCTGAGTTCAGTGTAGAGAGCTTAGTACGTACCTGGAGCCCTCGTTTTGAGCCATTCCTTGATGAGCTGTGGTTATTTGAACTGTGGTTGTTAATAAAACAAGGGGAACTCTTGCAAAATTTTTTGTGAACTGTTAAAAACATAATAAGCAATAAGTAACGCATCTTTAGAGTTCTAAATTATTTTTGATACGTAAATACTACATAATAGGCTACAATTCTTCAGTCTGAATCACAATCTATGAGTAACTCATCTTCGGAGTCATCCGTCGCGCAATCCTCAACAACAACCTCATTCCACTTGCTGCATTGTCCTGCATCACACTTGTCACCAGTTCTTTTGTAATAATTGGCTTCTGCTTCATCTGCAGCTTGTGAGAATAGCTCATCCTCAGCCTCAGCCTCATCAGCCTTCTTCTTGTAATAAGCTGCCTCTACCTCTGCGGCGGCCTGTGACATAAACTCATCCTCTTCCTCTTGAGCACGTAATCCTGCCTCAGCTAGTGCGATGAGCTCACTCAACCTTGACGTGTCGTCCTCCTCTTCTTCATGTAATCCTGCCTCTGCGAGGGCGATAAGCTCACTCAATCTAGATGTGTCGTCGTCCTCCTCCTCCATCGTTGCCATTTTATCCTGAACATATCTCGCATGCGCCTCATCGGCCAAATAGTTTACGCCGCTTCCAATCTCTGCAAATATAATGAGAAAATTAAGTTAGCAAAGTCAGGATAAATAAATTGTACTAACATAATTATAATATCATTTATCTCACTTACTTCCCTTGAGGCGATCAGCAAGATTATCCAACATCTTTTTTTTCGGCTTGAGCCGCTTCCCATTCCCTAGCATCCTGTGCTCTCTTCTCATCAGCCGCCTTCAACCTCCTATACTCTGCACGCTTCGGGCTATCATAAAAGGCAGATTTTGCTTCCCTACGCATGTCGCGTATGTGATCGTTAATGTACGAATCGACGAGCCGAGATCCACAACACATCTTCTGTCCCATTATTCTCTGGACTCTATTGTGCGCATCACCTCTCCTTTGTCGTCGTAACTCTCCCAACTGCATTTCCTCGTCTCCTACAAAAAAATAGTAAGTACCGCTATAACATTACAATCTGGTGCAAAAAAAATACCAACCTCATCGTAATCGACCATATGTCCACAAAAATATCCAACACCAAGCTCCGAAGGAACTAATCCATACTTAGCTTCAATACCACATTTGCAGAGTACTGGATCAAATTTGACCTCTTCAGCCGCCCACCCCATGTATCTCTTTTCCTTTACCTCTGGCTCTGGCCAATGGGACAAAGGACCATACAAACCACTCTCTGAAACGACACTTACGCCACCCGTATGGCTGCAGGAGAAAAAATTAGTAATTTATTGTAATAAAAACTAGTTCATAGATTTAGCGTAGGAATGGGCTCACATAATCAATGTTCGGACAACAGAACTGCTTGTCATAGTCTTCGTCGATGACAGCACGGTCTCCACAATCGCATCGAGGCGGTGAGTCCATCCGTCTTTCTGTTGCTACCTCCTTCTCCGCATCCGTCATTAGTGGAGGATTCGGGGGAGGAGGTACCCAACGCTTAAAACGCTCATGACTGGTCCTTCCACTCAACCAATTAACGAAAAGAAGATATCGAGGGTCGAATTTATCAGGACCATCGATCCACTGGAAAAAGAAACACCTCTGATGTCCCTAAAATAATGGAAAGATGCACTATTACATATCTACAAAATAATGAATGCGAACAAAATTAAGTGACAAGTCATAAGCTACGTACGTCCAAAGTGCCACAAAGGTAGTAGCAGCGAGCAGCCGTGTCTGGATGTTGTGATTGATGTACCCAAGCCAGTCTGCCACAGTCACAGTTAGGCACGGGGAGTTCAGGAGGAACAGGAGCATCCTTACTAGATACGTCCGGATATAACTCCCGAGGACGACCTCTCTTCTGCCACAACGCCTCTCGGTACATGTCTTTCATCTAATAAACGATTATAATTATCACTTGTACCTATTATGCTTTATAATAAGTTTACACAAACTAATAATCGAAATGATAATATAATAGGTGTATACAAATTATTAAACTAACAACCTAATATACAAAACGAATCAGGTCGAAATCATACCTTGGTCTACGAAGTGAACCAACTCAAATCTTTGAATCCAGGAAATTTTTACGAAGTTTGGAAATGGGATGAAATGAGCTGCTCTCGGCCAGCCGCGCGGGCGTTTTTATAGGGCGTCGTAGCTCGGCGCCAAGATCTGTGGCGCCGAGCTACGAGGCCGCGCCGCCGCCACGTCAGCGCCAGGTCAGCCCTGGACGCAACTAGCCGTTGCGGCCACGTCACAGCTCGGCGCCATAGGCTATGGCGCCGAGCTGTGTTAGCTCGGCGCCACAGCCTATGGCGCCGAGCTAAGGGTCCAAACCTGCATTTAAAATTTTTTTAGGTCTAAACGTGAATTTAATTCTGTTTAGGGGCTAAAATACAAAAAATTCGGTAGCAGAGCTCGCAAGTTTTGGTTGCAGGAATCATGGATAGATAATTCTATTATTTGTCGAAAGTTTTTTTTAAAAAAATTCTCACTACGCAGGCAATGCCTCTGTAACACAGGGGGAGAAAATGAGTTTCACTCATTAGAGATGACGCTCAAACGGAGGAAGTGAAGGGTTTGCTGCCTGCTGCTACTAGCTAGCTGTAACCATTTGACGAAGCCAAATGTTCTGCTGGGATTTGGGTTTGGGAAGCACTTGAGACTCGAAGAGACAGCGTCCTGTAATTTCGATCTTTTTTGTAAAACTGCCACCATTGGCGGTGCATTTTCAAAGCGTACCGATCTTATGTTTGGCCACCGTACCATTTTTTCTACTTCACTGTTAACTAGGTGAGTGCTCGTACGTTGCAACAGAGACATATAATACCACGGTAATTTATATACAAAATCTATGTTATATTGTTATGAGAAAATATTTCATAATCTATTTGTGATCCTGACCATACATAAATTTTGTTATTTTAATCTAGTTGTTTTACCATTACATTACAACCATCAGTATCATGCAGATTTCGATATATGTCACGATTTCCATGGTCTCATCATTGGAGAGCACATACCACGCATGACGGAAAAAGTTCCCTCGTACATCGTCAGTCATCAGGCACGCACCCACCATACGCGCTTGCTCAAACAAAAAAGCAAGTGTGTGTGTTTGCGAAGATAATTAAATGCAGGCCAACACAAAAACTATCCCGATGGTGTTGAGGATGACAAACTGATCATTGATGTCGGTCCTCCTCTGCGTCACCTCTGGCACCGAGATGACGCCACAGTCCATGATATAGTAGTCGTCGAATGCGCGCGACATGGCGAGTACCGATGACTCTTGGCTGGGCTGCTAGACAAAGTGCACCTCGGGCTCATCGGCAAGGTAGTACACCTAGCCGTTGCACCATCGGGTGCGCTAGTCCTCTACATACATTATGTTCTAGGACACTCACACAACGTCAGCAACGACCGTCGTCCCAGCGCACAAGAATTTATGGCCGGTCAGTAGCGACTTACATGGCAAGTTCGGCTTCAGATGAACGATGAGCTGGACGGCGTGATGGCGCCGTCGTAGGATGCGGTGCCCAGAAACAACCCGAGAGTCGCCGACGTTGCAACGACAATGAGGTCCCCTGCTTGACGATGGACAACGCGGTGCAGCTGCTCTGGACCCACGTCCAAGCGGCGGCTGCGTTGGAGCTTGTCATACACAGCGGCTCATGCAGCCACGTAGGACTGCTTCCAGAGGTCGAACTGGAGTCATCAAGCTTCTTCTCGTCATCGATGAGTGACGCCAACGCGAGCGCCTCCTGCTAGTGGTGTTTGTTCGGGGTTTCCAAGAAAGAAACATGGATTTATCCTTGGCGGTGGTTTATGAAAATGACTCACAAGTCAAATCCATAGAAAAAAATATTACGAAGAATAAATGACACACATGCAAAAAAAGGAATTTAAGTTGAAAACATTATTCAAACAAAAAAATTGCATGCAAGACTCTTCTTTAAATACTACTCCATCCATCCAAAAATATAGTTCAAAAATCTTGGTGATACTTATCTACGACTACGCATTGTGAAAGGGTAGCAGGTAGACTTGGGAAGAGATGTAATAGATGTTTTCCTGTCATAGATGTAAACATTTGTTTGAGAAGTCGCGGGTTTAAATCTCTTGGTGTTATTTGTGTTTTTTTAATTTTAGCTAGACGTGGATTGTACGTGAAATGATAATGATAAAATAGGGAATGGTGGCAGAACACGGAATAATAGACTACTATTATTGTCGGGGACCATAATTAGGGGTACCCTCAAGGCCCCTAAATCTCAGCTGGTAACCCCCATCAGCACAAAGCTGCAAAGGCCTGATGGGTGCGATTAAGTCAAGGATCGGTCCATTCAAGGGACATGATCGTGCCTCGCCCGAGCCTAGCCTCGGGCAAGGGAAGCCGACCCCGGAGAACCTACGTCTCGCCCGAGGACCCCCCTCCAGCAATGGGCACACTATCGGCTCGCCCGAGGCCCAGTCTTCACCGAGAAGCAACCTTGGCCACATCGCCACGCCGACCGACCGAATCGCAGGAGCATTTAATGCAAAGGTGGCCTGACACCTTTATCCTGACGCACGCCCTCCAGTCGACAGAGCCGAAGTGACCGCAATCACTTCGCCGCTCTACTGACCGGACTGACAAGAGGACAGCGCCGCCTGCGCCGCTCCGACTGCTGAGCCACCCGACAGAGTGAGGCTGACAGCAGCCAAGGCCGGCCTCGGGCGTCATAGTAAACTCCGCCTCGCCCGACCCCAGGGCTCGGACTCGGGCTCAGCCCCGGAAGACGGCGAACTCCGCTCCGCCCGACCCAGGGCTCGGACTCGGGCTCAGCCCCGGAAGACGGCGAACTCCGCTCCGCCCGACCCAGGGCTCGGACTCGGGCTCAGCCCCGGAAGACGGCGAACTCCGCTCCGCCCGACCCAGGGCTCAGACATGGGCTCAACCCCGGAAGACGACGAACTCCGCCTCGCCCGACCCCAGGGCTCAGACTCCGCCCTGGCCTTAGCCGATGGTCTCCGCCTCGCCCGACCCAGGGGCTCGGACTCGACCACGGCCACGGAAGACAGACTCGACCTCGACCTCGGAGGAGCCTCCACATCGCCCAACCTAGGGCGCGGACCGACCACGTCGACAGGAGGCGCCATCATTACCCTACCCCGAGCTGACTTAGGCTACGGGGAACAAGACCGGCGTCCCATCTGGCTCGCTCCGCCAGATAGGCAATGATGGCGCCCCGCACGCTCTGTGACGACGGCGGCTCTCGGCCCCCTTACGGAAGCAAGAGGACGTCAGCAAGGACTCGACAGCCCCGACAGCTGTCCTTCCGCTAGGCTCCAGCGCTCCTCCGACGGCCACGACACCACACGAACCGGGTGCCAAGACCTCTCCGGCTGCCACGACGACGTGTACTTAGGGCGCTAGCTCTCCTCCGCTAGACACGTAGCACTCTGCTACACCCCCATTGTACACCTGGATCCTCTCCTTACGCCTATAAAAGGAAGGACCATGGCCCTCTTACAGAGGGTTGGCCCGCGCGGGGAAGGACGGGACAGCGCTCGCGCAAGGCCGCTCGCTCCCACTCCCGCGTGGACGCTTGTATCCCCCTACTGCAAGCGCACCCGACTCGGGCGCGGGGCTAACACGAAGGCCCGCAGGGATCCACTCTCTCACGTCTGCCTCCCTCCGGCTGCTTCCTTTCCCCCCTTCGCGTTCCGCCTTGCGTCGACCCATCTGGGCTGGGGCACGCGGCGACAATTCACTCGTCGGTCCAGGGACCCCCCGGGTTTCGAAACACCGACTGTTGGCGCGCCAGGTAGGGGCCTGCTGCGTGTTGACGAACAGCCTCCCGTCAAGCTCCAGATGGGCAGTCTCCAGCAACCTTTCCAGCCCAGGACGGTGCTCCGTTTCGGGAATCTTGAGTTCATGTCCCTCGACGGCAGCTACGACATGATACTCCTTCCCCCGCTGTGCGACAGCGACAATGGCGGTCGACAACCCGCTCGCCGGCGGGGAAATCGACGACGCCTTCCCCACGTGGTGGAAGGGCGACATTCGGGCTTGTCCCGTCCCCTCCCCCGCCGGCGGAGGAGGAGGCGGGGCAACCAAGGCCAAGCGGGAAGCGGCACCTCGTTGGTTGTTGAGCGAGTCGACGGCGCCGGAGCCCCAACGGAGGGCGCGTCGGGCATCGATCTCGCGTCTGAGACGAAGACGGGCGCCGCCTCCCCGCAACACGCCAATCTCAAACAAACATACGACGCCAGCACGCTCGCGAAGGATTTGCTGGGCGTCACCCTCGTACCTGAGACAACGGTGCAGTCAGTCCCGGACGCGACCTCGTCACCGACCGTCGACCGAAAGGTACCGACCGATTCCCATCTTGTGTCTTTTGGATTCGGCCTCGACCCACCAAGCGACTCCGCTTCGGTGAGCACTCTCTTAGAGGCGAGTCCAAACCCTCTGGGGTATCGTGTGCGGTCACCCTGGGACCGACTGACGGCCGACTCGACCTATGAGCCCTCGGGGTCCGAGGAAGATGGCGAGCCCGACTTCTGTTGGGATTTCTCCGGACTTGACAACCCCAGTGCCGTGCGAGACTTCATGACCGCATGTGACTACTGCCTTTCCGACCGTTCCGACGGCAGCTGCGGCCTCGACAATGAGGACCGCGACCCAAGTCGTGAATGTTTCCACGTCGATCTAGGGGATCCCGGCGAAGGCAACCATCTCGGTATGCCGGAAAACAGTGATCCCCCTAGGTCCGCGCCTCGCGTTGACATCCTTCGGGAGCTAGCTGTGGTCCCCGTCCCGGCGGGGGGTCCTGACCCACAACTCGAGCATATCCGCGAGAGGCAGGCCAGGCTCGACGAGGGAGCAGGAACGCTTGTGCCGATCCACCGGGACATCGGGCAGGAATGGGCGGTCCAACCCCCGGCCGGAGAAGCGCGTCATCTCCCCCAGGACATCCAACACCGCATCGCCGACGACGTCAGGGTGAGGCCGCCGCCGGATTCCAGCGGAGTCGGCCGGAACCTGACTGCAGCGGCAATACTCCTCCGCGCGATGCCGGAGCCATCAACCACCGAGGGGCGGCGTATACAAGGAGAGCTCAAGAATCTCCTGGAGGACGCCGCGGTCCGACGGGCCGAAAGCTCTGCCTCCCGAAGGCAGGGGTTCCCCTCGGAACATCGCGCTGCGACTTCCCGATTCATGCGGGAAGCCTCGGTCCACTTCGGGCGCACGCGCAACACAGCACCTGCAGTCCCGGGTCGCCTCGGCAACGAGCGTCATCATCACAGCCGTCGGGCCCACCTCGACGACAAGGCGCGTCGAGGCTACCACCCCAGGCGTGGGGGACGCTACGACAGCGGGGAGGATCGGAGTCCTTCGCCCGAACCACCCGGTCCGCAGGCTTTCAGCTGCGCCATACGACGGGCACCGTTCCCGACCCGGTTCCGAACCCTGACTACTATCACAAAGTACTCGGGGGAGACGAGACCGGAACTGTGGCTCGTGGACTATCGGCTGGCCTGCCGACTGGGTGGAACGGACGATGACAACCTCATCATCCGCAACCTCCCCCAGTTCCTCTCCGACACCGCTCGAGCCTGGCTGGAGCACCTGCCCCCGGGGCAGATCTCCAACTGGGACGACCTGGTCCAAGCCTTCGCCGGCAATTTCCAGGGCACGTACGTGCGCCCTGGGAACTCCTGGGATCTCCGAAGCTGCCGCCAGCAGCCAGGAGAGTCTCTCCGGGACTACATCCGGCGATTCTCGAAGCAGCGCACAGAGCTGCCCAACGTCACCAACTCAGATGTCATCGGCACGTTCCTCGCCGGCACCACCTGTCGCGACCTGGTGAGCAAGCTAGGTTGCAAGACCCCCACCAGGGCGAGCGAGCTGATGGACATCGCCACCAAGTTCGCCTCTGGCCAGGAGGCGATTGAGGCCATTTTCTGGAAGGACAAGCAGCCCCAGGGCCGCCCACTGGAAGATGCTCCCAAGGCGTCAACTCAGCGCGGCGCCAAGAAGAAGAGCAAGAAGAAGTCGCAAGCGAAACGCGATGCCGCCGACGCGGACCTTGTCGCCGCCGCCGAGCACAAGAACCCTCGGAAACCTCCCGGAGGTGCCGACCTCTTCGACAAGATGCTCAAGGAGCCGTGCCCCTATCATCACGGGCCCGTCAAGCACACCCTTGAGGAGTGTGCCATGCTTCGACGACACTTCCACAAGGCCGGGCCACCCGCGGAGGGTGGCAAGGCCCTCGACAACGCGAAGGAGGAAGATCACAAGGCAGGAGGGTTCCCCGAGGTCCGCGACTGCTTCATGATCTACGGTGGGCAAGTGGCAAATGCCTCGGCTCGGCACCGCAAGCAAGAGCGTCGGGAGGTCTGCTCGGTAAAGGTGGCGGCGCCAGTCTACCTAGACTGGTCCGACAAGCCCATCACCTTCGACCGGGCCGACCATCCGGAATACGTGCCGAGCCCGGGGAGATACCCACTCGTTGTCGATCCCATCATCGGCAACGTCAAGCTCACCAAGGTCCTCATGGACGGAGGCAGCAGCCTCAACATCATCTACGCCGAGACCCTCGGGCTCCTGCGGATCGATCTGTCCTCGGTCCGAACGGGCGCTGCACCTTTCCACGGGATCGTCCCCGGGAAGCGCGTTCAACCCCTCGGACAACTCGACCTACCCGTCTGCTTTGGGACGCCCTCCAACTTTCGAAAGGAGACCCTCACGTTCGAAGTGGTCGGGTTTCGAGGAACCTACCACGCAGTGCTGGGGAGGCCATGCTACGCCAAGTTCATGGCCGTCCCCAACTACACCTATCTCAAGCTCAAGATGTCGGGCCCCAACGGGGTCATCACCGTCGGGCCCACGTACCGACACGCATACGAATGCGATGTGGAGTGCGTGGAGTACGCCGAGGCCCTCGCCGAATCCGAGGCCCTCATCGCTGACCTGGAGAGCCTCTCTAGGGAGACGCCCGACGTGAAGCACCACGCTGGCAACTTCGAACCAGCGGAGACGGTCAAGTCCGTCCCTCTCGACCCCTGCAACGACGCCTCCAAGCAGATCCGGATCGGTTCCGAGCTCGACCCCAAATAGGAAGCAGTGCTCGTCGACTTTCTCCGCGCAAACGCCGACGTTTTCGTGTGGAGTCCCTCGGACATGCCCGACATACCGAGGGAAGTCGCCGAGCACTCTCTGGATATTCGAGCTAGGGCCCGACCCGTGAAGCAGCCTCTGCGCCGATTCGACGAAGAAAAGCGTAGAGCCATGGGCGAGGAGATCCACAAGCTACTGGCGGCAGGGTTCATCAAAGAGGTATTCCATCCCGAATGGCTTGCCAACCCTGTGCTTGTGAGAAAGAAAGGGGGGAAATGGCGGATGTGTGTAGACTACACTGGTCTAAACAAAGCATGTCCGAAGGTTCTCTACCCTCTGCCTCGCATCGATCAGATCGTGGACTCCACCGCTGGGTGCGAAACCCTGTCTTTCCTCGATGCCTACTCAGGGTATCACCAGATCAGGATGAAGGAGTCCGACCAGCTCGCGACTTCATTCATCACACCCTTCGGCATGTACTGCTATGTTAAAATGCCGTTTGGTTTGAGGAATGCGGGGGCAACGTACCAGCGATGCATGAACCATGTGTTTGGCGAACACATTGGCCGAACGGTCGAGGCCTACGTCGATGACATCGTAGTCAAGACGAGGAAGGCCTCCGACCTCCTTTCCGACCTTGAAGCGACATTCCGATGTCTCAAGGCGAAAGGCGTGAAGCTTAATCCCAAAAAGTGTGTCTTCGGGGTCCCCCGAGGCATGCTCTTAGGGTTCATCGTCTCCGAGCAGGGGCATCGAAGCCAACCCGGAGAAGATCGCAGCCATCACCAGCATGGGGCCAATCAAGGACTTGAAAGGCGTACAGAGGGTCATGGGATGTCTTGCGGCTCTGAGCCGCTTCATCTCCCGCATCGGCGAAAGAGGTCTGCCTCTATACCGCCTCTTAAGGAAAGCTGAGTGCTTCGCTTGGACTCTCGAGGCCGAGGAAGCCCTCGGGAACCTGAAGGCGCTCCTCACGAACGCGCCCATCTTGGTACCCCCCCCCCCCCCGCTGCCGGAGAAGCCCTCTTGATCTACGTCGCCGCAACCACCCAGGTGGTTAGCGCCGCGATCGTGGTTGAGAGACGAGAAGAAGGGCATGCATTGCCCGTCCAGAGGCCAGTCTACTTCATCAGTGAGGTACTGTCTGAGACCAAGATTCGCTACCCACAGATCCAGAAGCTGCTGTACGTGGTGATCCTGACACGGCGGAAGTTGCGACACTACTTGGAGTCTCATCCAGTGACTGTGGTGTCATCCTTCCCCCTGAGAGAGATCATCCAGTCCCGAGAGGCCTCGGGTAGAGTTGCGAAGTGGGCGGTGGAGATCATGGGCGAGACGATCTCGTTCGCCCCCGGAAGGCCATCAAGTCCCAGGTCCTGGCGGACTTCGTGGCTGAATGGGCCGACACCCAACTCCCGATGGCTCCGATCCAACCAGAGCTTTGGACCATGTTTTTCGACGGGTCGCTGATGAAGACGGGGGTCGGCGCAGGCCTCCTCTTCGTCTCGCCCCTCAGGAAGCACCTACGCTACGTGCTACGCCTCCACTTCCCGGCGTCCAACAACGTGGCGGAGTATGAGGCTCTGGTAAACGGGTTGCGAATCGCCATCGAGCTAGGGGTCCGACGCCTCGACGCTCGCGGTGACTCGCAGCTCGTCATCTACCAAGTCATGAAGAACTCCCACTGCCGCGACCCGAAGATGGAAGCCTACTGCGATGAGGTTCGGCGCCTGGAAGACAAGTTCTACGGGCTCGAGCTCAACCACATCGCCCGACGCTACAACGAGACTGCGGACGAGCTGGCTAAAATAGCCTCGGGATGAACAACAGTTCCCCCGGACGTATTCTCCCGAGACCTGCATCAACCCTTCGTCAAGATCGTGGACACGCCCGAGCCCGAGGCACCTTCGGCTCCGCCCGAGGCACCCTCGGCTCAGTCCGAGGTACCCTCGGCCCAGTCCAAGGTACCCTCAGCACGGTCCGAGGTACCCTCGGTTCAGCCCGAGGTACCCTCGGCCCCCGAGGGTGAGGCACTGCGCGTCGAGGTGGAACCGAGCGAGGTCACGCCTAATCAAAGCTGGCAGATCCCGTACCTGCAATATCTCCACCGAGGGGAGCTGCCCCTCGACCAAGCCGAAGCTCGGCGGTTGACGCGGCGCGCCAAGTCTTTCGTCTTGCTGGGAGATGGGAAGGAGCTCTACCACCACAGCCCCTCAGGCATCCTCCAGCGATGCATTTCCATCGTCGAAGGCCAGCAGCTCTTGCAAGAGATACACTCGGGGGCTTGCGGCCATCACGCAGCACCTCGAACCCTCGTTGGAAACGCCTTCCGACAAGGATTATACTGGCCGATGGCGGTGGCCAACACTACTAGAATTGTCCGCACCTGCGAAGGGTGTCAGTTCTACGCGAGGCAGACCCACCTGCCCGCTCAGGCTCTGCAGACCATACCCATCACCTGGCCATTTGCTGTGTGGGGTCTGGACCTCGTTGGCCCCTTGCAGAAGGCACCCGAGGGCTACACGCATCTGTTGGTCGCCATCGACAAATTCTCCAAGTGGATCGAAGTTTGACCCCTAAACAGCATCAGGTCCGAACAGGCGGTGGCGTTCTTCACCAACATCATCCATCGCTTTGGGGTCTCGAACTCCATCATCACCGACAACGGTACCCAGTTCACCGACAGAAAGTTCCTGGACTTCTACGAGGATCACCACATCCGGGTGGACTGGGCTGCCGTGGCTCACCCCATGACGAATGGGCAAGTGGAGCGGGCCAACGGCATGATCCTGCAAGGACTCAAGCCTCGGATCTACAACGACCTCAACAAGTTCGGCAAGCGGTGGATGAAGGAACTCCCCTCGGTGGTTTGGAGTCTGAGGACAACGCCGAGCCGAGCCACGGGCTTCACACCGTTCTTTCTGGTCTATGGGGCCGAGGCCATCTTGCCCACAGACCTAGAATACGGTTCCCCGAGGGCGAGGGCCTACACCGACCAAAGCAACCGAGCCAACCGAGAAGACTCACTGGACCAGCTGGAGGAGGCTCGGGACATGGCCTTACTACACTCGGCGCGGTACCAGTAGTCCCTGCGACGCTACCACGCCCGAGGGGTTCGGTCCCGAGACCTCCAGGTGGGCGACCTGGTGCTTTGGCTGCGACAAGACGCCCGAGGGCGGCACAAACTCATGCCTCCCTGGGAAGGGCCGTTCGTCATCGCTAAGATCCTAAAGCCCGGAACGTACAAGCTGGCCAACAGCCAAGGCGAGGTCTACAACAACGCTTGGAACATCCAACAGCTACGTCGCTTCTACCCTTAAGATGCTTTCAAAGTTGCTCGTATACCTCATTCACACACCAAGTCTGGTCGTCAAGGAAGGGTCAGCCTTGCCTCGGCAAAGCCCGACCCTCCCTCGGGGGCTAGAAGGGGGCAACCCCCTCTGCGTCAAAATTTTCCTCGAAAAAAGAAAAAAAAAATCTTTTCTGCTAGAATGCCTTTCGTGCTTTTCGACTACTTCAAAAGTGGATCCTGAAAACGACGGAGTACACGTAAGCAGCCAAGGCTGACCGAGCCGAGGGACTCCTACGCCTCCGGGATACGGATACCTCACTCATCACCTTTTGCGATAAGTAACTCGCGCTCGGATAAGTGACTCCGCGGACCGAACAAGTCTTCATGCTCGAGAGCTCCTCTGCCGAAATGATTTTTCGGAACCTTCTCGACTGCGTCGGTAACAGAACCCTATGGACGAGTAAGAGTACGCGTAAGCGGCAAGGCCGACCGAGCCGAGAGATTCCTACGCCTCCGGGATACGGATACCTCACTCATCACCTTCCGTGAAAAGCAACTCTCGCCCGCACAAATAATTCTGTTACCGACAAAGGAGTCCGGATACTCGAAACAAGAGGAAAAGGAACGCAGCTTTACAACACGACGACGGTGTGTTCAGGCCTCGGCGGCCGCAGAAAACATACACACACTATAAGACAACCTGATCCTACAGGCTCGGACGTCGACAGCCGAAGGGGGCAGCAGCACCCTCGGCACCAACTACACCTTCGGCGGGGTCTGACCTAGCCTCGGACGGCGACGCGGTCGGAGGGCCCCCACTCTGAAGGACGACATCAGCACCACGCCCGGGCCATCGCCGCCAGGGTCTTCTTCGAGAATCCGGCCCGAGCAGGCGGCTCGGCCGGTCACCCCGAGGCCTCGGCCAGCTGACCCCCAAAGACATCAGCTCGGCTTGTGGCCTCGGCAGCTCAACCCCGGCGTCGGTTCCGCCAGTGGATGACCCGGCCAAGCTCTGGCCAACCACACCTCCTTTTCGAAGCCAACTCTGCCTCCGTCCGTGCTGACACCGCTACCTCCGGCTTCGGCTCATCGAAGGGCGGCCGAGGGGTTCCTTTAGCTAAGCAAGAGGGGCCTCAGACAGCAAGGCCGGCCGAGCCAAGGGACTCCTACTCCTCCGGGATATGGATACCTCACTCGTCACCTTTGCACGAGGCAACTCACGCTCGGTGAAGCGGTCCAGACAACCAAGGTGCCTTTACAAACGGAACTCCGGTTCCACCTCCGCAGGTACGAACAACCCCACACGACTGGGGGGGCCTGCGGAGCAACAGAAGGCCGACGAACGGCTTGTCGTCGCCCGCCCCAGCAGCGGCAACGACGACGACTTCTGCTCCGGAGGGCCGAACAGCGGCAGCGATGACCTCAGGGCGGATGCTGCTGCCATGGGGCCCTCGCCCATGCCCCCAACTCGAGAGGCAAGGACGGGCAGAAGGCCGTAGAGTTGGAGGTCGGTCTGTGGGCGGCACCGACTAGCTCGTCGACGGAGGAACCTCTTCCAGCTGCCGTGGCGAAAGGCGGCACCGGGAGCGGCTCCGAAGCCGCTCGGCTCAGAGAGCCGGGCACGCGGCAGCTGCCCATGCCATGAACGGCGGACGCCCTCCCCCCCGATCACTGAGGGAAGGAGCGGGCCATCGCCCACGCAGGGGCCGACCCCAACTCGGCACACTCCCCTCCCCCGCATTGGTGATGAAAATCCTTGAGGCTGAGGGAGGGGCAGAGGCCGCAGCCCGGCTTGCTTTCCCCTGCCATCGAACTGGAGGTCACCGTCTTGGGTGACCGCCGGCGGAGGGGTGCAGCCGGGCTGCATGATGAAAATCCTTGAAGCCAAACGATGGCTGAAAGGTACCAACTTCCACGAAGTTGCATTCCTCCGACGACAAGACGGAAGGGTTCCGGGCGTCCCCCGCCCGGGGGCTCGAAAGGTGGAAAGACACGATGCATGAGGGGAGCGCGAAGACATGGTGGCCCTCCAAAGGGGTCACCCCCCTATTAAAGGTGGCTCTCCCCACTTGCGCCCTCGATTGTTGCGGGTCGAGTCTTCTCCAACACGCTCCAAGACTCTCCCCCCACAGCGCGGGGGCTGGGTCCCACACATCATGCAAGCCGGTCCAGAGCAGAAGAAGCCAAACCGCCGCGCGCGGTGCATGCAACCGCCCGGCGGTTACAAGCACTCCTCCACTTTTGCCCAGACCAGCGGGCGAAAGGGCGGGCAGCCATGCAGGCGGCATGCAACCGCGCCAAGTGGGCACACCTCTCCGACTTCCAACGCGCCCAACATGGAGGTCCAGGCCCACGCGTTATGCAACCGGTGCGCCGGTTGCTACGTGTGAGCAACTGCACCGCCACTCACGCCACTACCGCGCCTCCTCGACTGCGGAGTCAATACCGCGACTCGAGGCAACCCTGCAGTGCCAGCCAAGCGCGACGGTCGAATGCGGTCAAAATTGGGCCGGCAGTAATGGCGGTGACGGGCGGGCAGAAGCAGCGGTCACGTCGACAGCCAAGCTCACGTCCCGTCTAGGGGCAGCGGGGGAGCCCTCTCCCACGGCGTGAAGACGACGCGCCCGTGACCCGTTCCTCGAACGGCTCGCGCACGCGCAACGGCCGCCCCGCGAACCACTCGCCTCGTCGCATTAACTCCGCGGCGGGACGGGCGGCACCTAAGGCGGGAGAAGCAAGCGACGCTTCGACTTCGCCATAATGACCGCGTCAAAGGTACGCCACGTCATTCGATTTCGCATCCTTTTCCTTTTCCTCTTTCTCTCTCTTACAACAGGGACCGGGAAAGGGGGATACCCCGAAAAGGACCCTTCTCCGTGAAGGAAACAGGCTCCGAGCCTCCCTACTGATCAGAGGTTCGAAGGCTGGCCCCTCGAAGGGGTTCAACAGCCGCCTCAGAGCACGTGGGCTCCACACCCACTACTGGTCAGAGGTTCGATGGCCGGCCCCTCGAAGGGTTCAACGGTCGCCTCAGGCCACTCGGGCTCTGCGCCCACTACTGATCAGGGGTTCGTAGGCTGGCCCTCGAAGGGTTCACAGTCGCCTCAGACACAGAGCGAGGGATGACCATGGGTACGTTCGATACATAACCAAGGCTCGGGCTACGCTCCCGAGGTACCCTAGGACATTTCCGAGACCAGCGGGAACGATCTTGTAACGGAATCCCATCAGAGGGAGGCATCGAGCCCTCGGACCCCGTCGACAGGGGACCGGGTCCGGCAGATCACCCGCAGGTACTTTTGGGCGCGCCTCTGGGCCTCTAGCCGACCCCTATCAAATGGGGCACGGACGTCCGCTCGGATTACCTGCCAGCAGCTCACCGAAAACACCATGTTCGGCGCCCTCCGAGGACAACATGGCGCTTTCCCCCCTCCTCCTTGCGGAAAGGCGACGCAGGGGCGTATGTAAAAAAGACGAGTCTGTCCTTGACCGTCCTCTCGCCCTGTGCAGAGGCTCGGAGGCTGCTCTCGCAAACCCGGCTCCGGCCAAACCGTTGACAGCGTCAACATACCAGCCCGAGAACTTGGGACCCGACCGTGCACTCGGGCTACGGCCAGCTCGCATGAGGGAACAACTAGACCAGCCGAAGTGTTGCGAAGCGCACTAAGACCTCGAAGGAGTAAAATTACTCCTCCAAGGCCTCGGGGGCTACACCCGGCGGGTGCGCTCGCGCGCACCCACCGGAACAGAATGCAACCAAAAAAGGCTGGTCCCCTTGCAAAAAAGTGCGGCAAAAGCCTCAAAGCGAGTATCAGTACTCCCTTGGAGGCTCGGGGGCTACTGTCGGGGACCATAATGAGGGGTACCCTCAAGGCCCCTAAATCTCAGCTGGTAACCCCCATCAGCACAAAGCTGCAAAGGCCTGATGGGTGCGATTAAGTCAAGGATCGGTCCATTCAAGGGACATGATCGTGCCTCGCCCGAGCCTAGCCTCGGGCAAGGGAAGCCGACCCCGGAGAACCTACGTCTCGCCCGAGGACCCCCCTACAGCAACGGGCACACTATCGGCTCGCCCGAGGCCCAGTCTTCACCGAGAAGCAACCTTGGCCACATCGCCACGCCGACCGACCAAATCGCAGGAGCATTTAATGCAAAGGTGGCCTGACACCTTTATCCTGACGCACGCCCTCCAGTCGACAGAGCCGAAGTGACCGCAGTCACTTCGCCGCTCTACTGACCGGACTGACAAGAGGACAGCGCCGCCTGCGCCGCTCCGACTGCTGAGCCACTCGACAGAGTGAGGCTGACAGCAGCCAAGGCCGGCCTCGGGTGTCATAGGAAACTCCGCCTCGCCCGACCCAGGGCTTGGACATGGGCTCAACCCCGGAAGACGACGAACTCCGCCTCGCCCGACCCCAGGGCTCGGACTCCGCCCTGGCCTCAGCCGACGGTCTCCGCCTCGCCCGACCCAGGGGCTCGGACTCGACCACGGTCACGGAAGACAGACTCGACCTCGACCTCGGAGGAGCCTCCACATCGCCCAACCTAATGCGCGGACCGACCACGTCGACAGGAGGCGCCATCATTACCCTACCCCGAGCTGACTCAGGCTACGGGGAACAAGACCGGCGTCCCATCTGGCTCGCTCCGCCAGATAGGCAATGATGGCGCCCCGCACGCTCTGTGACGACGGCGGCTCTCGGCCCCCTTACGGAAGCAAGAGGACGTCAGCAAGGACTCGACAGCCCCGACAGCTGTCCTTCCGCCAGGCTCCAGCGCTCCTCCGACGGCCACGACACCACACGAACCGGGTGCCAAGACCTCTCCGGCTGCCACGACGGCGTGTACTTAGGGCGCTAGCTCTCCTCCGCTAGACACGTAGCACTCTGCTACACCCCTCATTGTACACCTGGATCCTCTCCTTACGCCTATAAAAGGAAGGACCAGGGCCCTCTTACAGAGGGTTGGCCCGCGCGGGGAAGGACGGGACGGCGCTCGCGCAAGGCCGCTCGCTCCCACTCCCGCGTGGACGCTTGTATCCCCCTACTGCAAGCGTACCCGACTCAGGCGCGGGGCTAATACGAAGGCCGCGGGATCCACTCTCTCACGTCTGCCTCCCTCCGGCTGCTTCCTTTCCCCCCTTCGCGTTCCGCCTTGCGTCGACCCATCTAGGCTGGGCACGCGGCGACAATTCACTCGTCGATCCAGGGACCCCGGGTTTCGAAACACCGACAGTTATAGTTTTAATAAGTAGCAGAGATCTCCATTTCTTTTAAAACGAACTCTGCTTTCTCTCCCTCTGCATATGCACTCTCTATTTGCGTATGCACCCTGGACTACTTTCTCCGACGGTAAGCGACGAAAACCGGTAATTTTTTTTTTCAGTGCTGACCGACATACAAAATCCGGTCCGATTTTTAAATTATAAAACGGCAATGTAATCCCTCGTATAGTCGTATGCACGCAACCACTGCAAAAACCAAGTATAGCACCCCCTTCATGGTCATGGTCATGGTCATGGATGGATCGGTGGAGCCCACGTGAAGGCAAGGCGAGCGCGGCCTCATACGTTCGTGATGATGCCCTTATCCCTTTGGTTTAACAAGAACCGCACGTCCACCCGCGTCCGCATTTCCTTTTTCCTGTTCCTCTCTCCCTCTCTCTTTTTCCATTCGGCGATTGCATGCGTATGGGTATACGAAGTACGAGTAGAAAGTACACGAGCGACCTTTTTGCCGTGGGGCCTGATGACGGAGGGACGGGGCATCGCCGGTGCAACGCGGAAGAGTGGCGGCCGGCCATGGCGGAGCAGCTGTGCTGCGTGCACGACGCCAGCTCCTGAGCAGGCGCGCCCAAGGTAGGTCCAGTTCCTCTCACCACGTCCGGAGTTGCCTGCTCAACATTGGCTTTAGGCGTGAGTGCGTGACTCGCGCGCGCGTGGGGGACGGGTAGTCTCATGTAGAGATGCATGCAAAGAGGAGCCGGCGCCCGTCGGTCCGGTCCATCAGAACTACCCCCCACCCCCCGAAGTTTAGCTCCAGCTTGTTAAGACTACTTTGAACAAATCATTTATCTTATCCATCTACAGTACCTATTTTATAGGCATTCAAGGGTGTGCCTGTTTTGTTTGGTATAACGGAGGTGGAGCCATTTCTGTCCGCGGCTACAGACCTACACTAACGCATACTGCTCATCCAAATCTAACTTCTCCTCTTTTCACATTTTTGACTCAACAAAAAAAGAGAGAGGTACATTTAGGTCATCAAGAGGTCGATAGAAGTGCACTCATACTATAAAAATCAAGTATTTGCTGACGAAGCTCCTACCAGCCAATGGACCTGTTTGGTTTAACTTTTTTCTAACTAACTTTTCTGAGAATTTGGTTATGCGGAGAATTTAGCCGTGGAAAAAAATCTGAGTATCGTGTGAAAAAAAGATAGCTATCCATCGGGTTCATGATCTAAAAATAGAGGATTTCCTACTATTGCAATGATCTGTGTTTATATTAATTTTGGATGATTTTTACCAAATTATTTTTATAGAAGCGGAAAAAAAGCTTAAACAAACGTACCACTCCGGTACACCCCCTGGTCCATGGACCATGTCCACCGGGATTTCCGTAGCCGCCTCAGCTCGGCTGGGCTGGGCTGCTACCGTCTCGATTGGCAACGCGTCCCCCACCCAAACGCACCCCGGCGTCTGCCCTATACATAACCCCCTCTCCTCCCATCTCCGCGACCGCAGGCAGACTACTAGACTCGGCATCTCCGCCGCTCCTCTCTCCACCCGGCGCGCGCGCACACAGCACAGACACCTACAGTCACCACACGCGCCATGGCCACGCACTCGGTCGCCGCCGCGCACGCCACCATCGCCGCGCGCGCGGGCGCCGCCGGGGCGCCGGCCCCGGCCGAGCGCCTGGGCTTCCGCCTTCTGGGCTCGCCCGCCGGCGGCCTGCGCTCCGCCCGCCGCGCGCCGCCCGCGGCCGCCTCCCGCCGCCATCGCGTCGTGCGCGCCGCCGCCGTCGAGACGCTCCAGGGCAAGGCCGCCACCGGCGAGCTGCTCGAGAAGTCGGTCAACACGATCCGGTTCCTGGCCATCGACGCCGTCGAGAAGGCCAACTCCGGCCACCCGGGCCTCCCCATGGGCTGCGCGCCCATGGGCCACGTCCTCTACGACGAGGTCATGCGCTACAACCCCAAGAACCCCTACTGGTTCAACCGCGACCGCTTCGTCCTCTCCGCCGGCCACGGCTGCATGCTCCAGTACGCCCTCCTCCACCTCGCCGGATACGACAGCGTTAAGGTAAGGCGGCTAGCTGATTCATCTGTTTGCATCTTGGGTTTTTTTTTGTGCATGTGATGTGTTCCGGGTTGGTTGGTTGGATCGGCGAAATCGGGGGTAGGTTCTTGTGAAAAGTTTGGATCTTGTTTGGTAAAATAGTGGAAAGGGCTGGATCTTGACTGCTATCTTTGGTGGCGGCCTAGGAAAGGTCGTGGCTGCCGAAGTCCAGTTGTCAGAGATGTATTATTATGATAAAGTGGAAGCTAGGTTTCCCCTAGGAAAAATTTGTTGGAGACTCAGACGTTACACGTTACACCACGGACCTACTCATGTTTAGTTGAGTAGAACTATTGAGCGTAATTCACCTCAGCAGAGCTGCCATGTGTTTGATAAGCATCTCTTATGTTATGTGACTGGATTTGTTCTAACTGTGGTTGGTATGTAGGAGGAGGATTTGAAGCAGTTCAGGCAATGGGGAAGCAGAACACCGGGCCACCCTGAGAACTTTGAGACTCCAGGAGTTGAAGTTACCACTGGTCTGTTTTCTTCTCTATTGGGCTGTGAATTAGCCGTGCCCCTTGTTGTGCTGTATAAAACTGAGAAAGTTTGGGTTTCCAATATGGTTGCTGTGCAGGGCCTCTTGGTCAGGGTATCGCCAACGCCGTTGGGTTGGCACTTGCTGAGAAGCACCTGGCTGCCCGCTTCAACAAGCCTGACAGTGAGATCGTCGACCACTACACGTAATACTTCTAATAATGCGAACGTGCAGCGTCTCGCTTTTAGTACAGTCTTGCTTTTAATCTGTGTGACACAGTTTTGGTAACATGTTCCGTGGATCCTGTACAGGTACGTTATTTTGGGAGATGGCTGCCAGATGGAGGGTATTGCTAATGAAGCTTGCTCCTTGGCTGGACACTGGGGTCTTGGCAAGCTGATTGCTTTCTACGACGACAACCACATTTCCATCGACGGAGACACGGAGATTGCATTCACAGAGGACGTGAGCACCCGCTTCGAGGCTCTTGGGTGGCACACAATCTGGGTTAAGAATGGGAACACCGGATATGATGACATCCGCGCAGCCATTAAGGAGGCGAAGGCAGTTACTGACAAGCCCACCTTGATCAAGGTAGGTTTCTTTTGTATCTGCAACCTTTTAATGTTTTCTTCGCTGTGGATTTTATAACGTTGGTCTAATTTATACTCCTTTTAGGTGACTACCACGATCGGTTTTGGATCTCCCAACAAGGCCAACTCATACAGTGTTCATGGAAGTGCACTGGGTGCCAAAGAGGTTGAAGCAACCAGGCAGAACCTTGGATGGCCCTATGACACATTCTTTGTACCTGAGGACGTCAAGAGGTTGGTCTACCCTTTGTTCTAGTAATCTAGTTATCTCAATGAGTTTGTCAAATGCATAGCAATCATATAATTTCCTTGAATGGATCATTGCAGTCACTGGAGCCGCCACACACCTGAAGGTGCTGCACTTGAGGCTGATTGGAACGCTAAGTTTGCAGAGTACGAGAAGAAGTATGCAGATGATGCAGGCAACCTTGAAAAGTATCATCACGGGGGAGTTACCCACTGGCTGGGCTGATGCTCTTCCTGTAAGAATACATATCTACTCACAATACTGCACTTGATACTGACACATGGAGGATTAAACTCTAATGGAAGATTCTTGTCTTTTTTCCCCTTCTCTAGAAATACACTCCAGAGAGCCCAGGAGATGCCACCAGGAACCTCTCCCAGCAGTGCCTGAACGCACTTGCTAATGTTGTGCCTGGTCTTATCGGAGGCAGTGCTGATCTTGCATCCTCCAACATGACTCTGCTGAAGATGTTTGGTGACTTCCAGAAGGATACAGCTGAAGAGCGCAATGTCCGCTTTGGAGTCAGAGAGCACGGAATGGGCGCCATTTGCAACGGCATTGCTCTGCACAGCCCGGGGTTTGTTCCGTACTGTGCTACATTCTTTGTCTTCACTGATTACATGAGAGGTGCCATGAGGATCTCGGCCCTTTCTGAAGCCGGAGTCATCTATGTCATGACCCACGACTCTATTGGTCTCGGAGAAGATGGCCCGACCCATCAGCCCATCGAGCACCTGGTGAGCTTCCGTGCGATGCCGAACATACTGATGCTCCGCCCTGCTGATGGCAACGAGACTGCCGGAGCATACAAAGTCGCGGTCCTCAACAGGAAGAGGCCGTCCATCCTCGCTCTCTCCAGGCAAAAGCTCCCTCACCTGCCTGGCACCTCGATCGAGGGCGTGGAGAAGGGCGGGTACACCATCTCCGACAACTCGACCGGCAACAAGCCTGACCTCATTGTGATGGGCACCGGCTCCGAGCTGGAGATCGCGGCCAAGGCCGCCGACGAACTGAGGAAGGAGGGGAAGACGGTCCGCGTCGTCTCGTTCGTCTCCTGGGAACTCTTCGAGGAGCAGTCGGACGAGTACAAGGAGAGCGTCCTCCCTGCCGCCGTCACCGGCGAGGATCAGCATCGAGGCCGGGTCCACTCTCGGCTGGCAGAAGTACGTCGGAGCCCAGGGCAAGGCCATTGGCATCGACAAGTTCGGCGCGAGTGCTCCTGCCGGGACGATCTACAAGGAGTACGGCATCACCGTGGAGAGCATCATTGCAGCTGCCAAGAGCTTTTAAGAGCTAACAACGGTCTGAGTTTTTTTTTTTTCTGTCGTCGTTGATGCCAAAGGAACACTGTACCTCGAGGACAGTCCTGTGCCTCGGAGCTTGGAATAATGATGATGGAGGGAGCGGAAGGATGCCTGCCATTTGTTGGAGCGTGCGTGGTAGTATTTCTAGGCCTGTAATAAACAATGCCTTTTTCCATTTACGTTGTTGGTTTTATCCGGTGACCCTCACACGATTCATCAAGGTGGTGAGCCTGGCTATTAAATCGGGTGCTGTTTTTTTTTTGGGGTAAACATTGCCAATGGCCTTACTGTCTTGCAGCAGTGCTTCGTTCGTTTGCTGGATTGTGGGTTTAAGATGCTGCATTTTGGCTCTTTTGTTGATACAGTTTCCCAATGGCTTTTGTTTGTGATACATACGTAGCATTTATATATTAAGCTCAATAATGTGACGTTTTATTCCGGTTTCTCTTGAAATCAAACGGAACTTGGCAAGAACCATTGCGACCTTTGTGCCCAACTTTACCGCATCTGCTGCTGTTGCGACGTCCAACACCATCTGAATCTGACTAGCTGTTTGGCTGATTCGTTGTTTTTTTTTTGGGTTTGATTGTGACCCGATCGCAGTGCTGTCAGATTACGTTAGTTTTTGTTTGTTAGCAGTAGGATGCAGACGATTGCTCCGGGAGCAGGCCGGAGCCTTCAGCTATCCGGCGGGAACATGCGACGGCCAACCAAACAGAGAGTTGCCTACTAGCCTCGTGGTATCCCCCGTTCCATTGGCGTTATCGTTACGGTGCTGGAACCAGACGTCACCTGAACTGAATGTAATGCCGCTGTCGTCGAGGAAAGTGAAGAAAACACCATGGCTGGCTGGCTTTCTCTGCTGGCTGGTTGCCACCAAGACTCGTTCAGCTGAAGCTCTTGTCTGAATGTTGCTTGGCTGTGGCTTGGGTTGACATCATCACTTCTGGTGGCAGTTTTGTGTGGCCTGGACGCTCTAGCTGGCTGAGTGGAGGCGAGTGTGCACGGCCCCTGCCCTACCCAGTATGGCTAAGATGAGCTCTCCCCACTCCACTCCACTGCACTGTTTGTGCGTCCTGTTTTTTGTTTTTGGCCCTGAAGTTGGAGGTGATGCCGAAAACGAAGTTTGTGAATGGAAACAAAGATGGGGCTATCCATATTGTCATCTTCTTTAAGGTGTTTGGAGCCTCACAAATCGTGACGACAGGATGTGAGTGAGACCCCACTCTGTTCGCTATCGTCCTTGCCTTGTCCTTCCTTTTCGATCTCTTTGGCTGCCCTGCCCACTGCGTTTGGCGGACCATCAACAGCAGCATGACGCCAATGCTGTGTATGGCTGCCACAAAGAATGAGGGTGATTCCTGACGCCTCCTAAACCTACGCAATGTCTCGTCTAAAACTCAACATGAACATGTCTCTCACATATGTATCCGTGATCTCGATCTGTTCAAATAACCGGCACAGATCGTCTAAACCTCACTGATTTTCGATCAATTGGGAGTTCTGTATGCAAGTGGGAGCTGATGCTTGTGGTGGCCAGCATTGTGGATGTGTTGCCCTTCAGTTGAAGCGTCCCGCTGCCTTATATCGGCATCTCCCTCGAGCTTCAATGCAGCTCGCCTAAATGAGCGTTCAGCTCCTGTAAAGAGAAGGAAAACGGGAAAAGAAACTCGAAAATTACACTGGAGTTAAGATACTGGCAGATACCAAGCGTTTCCCACGTGTTTTCTGCTCGCAATAAATCTCTTGGCTCACGGGTGTTTTGTTTGATAAATCACTCAATCCAAAGTGAAGTGGTGTATCATAGGATTATACCTTAAATTTGGTAGTGTGACTTTATTTCTCATATTAGTACTAACTAACTATGAGTAATAAGATGATGATGGATTAACCCACCTATTATACAAACCAAATAAAAAAAGTGAGAAGCGAGAAGATAATGGACTAACTCATTTCTAAACCAAACACACTATAAAAGTTCGTAAGAGTGGATTAATATGGGGATAGAGTACTCTAGGTTGGATTCGTATTTGATGTGTTTTGATCCATCATTTGCTCCAAAATACAGTTCTGCTCATATGGTGGCAGGTAGGTGCAGAGTCATACTGAAACTAAAAGCACTTTCGTACTGAAACTCTCCTATTAATTCCATACTGAAACTGAAAGTACTGAATGTTGAGGGTGGCTGTTGCGATGCGTCAGCAGATGGGTACCAAGCTGCCGATCTTTTTCCTAGGGCGGGTTAACCAAGTTTGATTTCACTCAATAGAGAATTTGTTTTTTTTTTTGGAATACGCAGGAGAGCTGCGCATCTTTGTATTAACAGAAGAAAAGAAAGGGGGGAGAGAATCCCAATACAGCACACACACCACTAGAGACTAACTACGGATCACCGACTAAAACATGGAGGAAACACGACCCACACCGCTGTTTTAAGCCAGCAACTCATCGACTTGGAGGAAGGACAAGGCCTTAGCACCAGTCATAGACCAGAGCACTACCTCTTTCCTAGCCATCCTAAGGGTCGTGACCAAGCTGGGATTACAACCATCAAAAACACACCTATTCCTATGCTTCCAAATGGTCCAAGCACCTAGGATCACTAAAGAATTAAAACCTTTTCTCACAAGATCCGATGCCCGGGAGCTGCTAGACTTCCACCACGACTCAAAGGATTCCTTATGAGCTGGATACAGATCCCGCAGCCCCACTAAATTAAGGAAATCAAACCAGAACTGCTTAGCAAAAACACACTTGACCAGCAAATGATTTATGGTTTCAGCCTCTTGGTCGCACAAGGGGCACTGCTCTGGTCGATCTAGCACTCTTTTTCTGAGCCTGTCAGCAGTCCAGCACCTATTATGTTTCACAAGCCATATAAAGAACTTGCACTTTCCAGGAGCCCAAGATTTCCACACCCGCTCTGCTGGTTCGAACTGAACTGAACCAAGGAAGAGAGCATTATAAGCAGAACTAGATGTATAATCACCTGAAGCGCTGAATTTCCATAAATGTCGATCCCTTATTCCAGGCTGGAACACAACTGCATCAAGCACTTCACAAAGTTCTAGGAATTCAGCAATGACTCTGAATGATTTCGCCCCTTGCACATCGGAGAGCCAATGTAAATTAGGGAGAGCATATTTGACCAACCGTTTGTTGGCAAGACGCAAGGGCACCAAATCAAACAATGCAGGAGCTATGTCCTTAATACATCTCCCCTCCAACCATCTGTCCTTCCAGAAAAGGGTATTGGCTCCATCACCGGGCTTAGTAATAATGGCTGCAGCAATCAGATTTTAACCACCTTACAAACATGAATGAGGAAGTCCGCCCAAGGCCTACTGGGGTCTGTTTTCTGCAGCCATGGCCAGCGAGCTCTCAAAGCCCAACAGAGGTTCTTTAACTCACTAATCCCAAGACCACCCAACTCCTTGGGACGGGTAACCTTAGGCCAAGCCAAGAGGCAGTGACCACCACAGAACTCTTTCCTACCCCTCCAGAGGAAGCCCTTCCTCAGCTTATCGATTGCTTTGATGGCCCATACAGGAAGGTCAAGTGCCAGAGCTGCATAAATCATCTTAGCCGTCATGACAAACTGCACATGAATAGCTCTACCAGCCCTGGTCATAAGTTCAGCTTTCCATCCTGGCAAAAGGCTGGCCACTCTATCAACAATGGCTTGAACCTGGTCCCTTGTGAGTTTCTTGGGAGACAAAGGCAAACCGAGGTACTTATAGGGAAAAACTGAAATATTGCATGGCAGCAAGTCATGTAAACAATTCACCTCTTCTTCCCCACAGCAGATTGGAAACACACCGCTCTTCTGGACATTAGTCCTTAGACCTGAAGCTGAACCAAATAAATGAAGAATATCCATAACCATACTGATATCCGGGGCAGTAGGACATAGAAATAACACTGCATCATCCGCGTATAGCGAGATACGATGCTGCATATTCCTAGAAGAAAGAGGCTGAAGAAACCCTTCCTCAGAGGCTCGCTGCACAAGCAGATTCAAGACATCCATTACAAGAATAAACAACATAGGCGATAGAGGATCACCCTGCCTCAGTCCGCGTTGATGCCCAATACACTCCCCTGGCAGACCATTTAGTAAAATCTTGGTAGAAGATGAAGCTAACAGCCCACATATTATATCACACCAGATCTGTCCAAAACCCAGTTTTTTCAAGACCTCGAGAAGAAAGGCCCACGATACCGAGTCAAAAGCCTTTGAAATGTCAAGTTTGAGAAGGATACGAGCCTGCTTCTGACAATGTAAAAATCTGGTCGTCTGCTGGACTAGCATGAAGTTGTCAAGAATAAACTGTTTTTTAATAAAAGCGGTTTGATTGGGGGAAACCATATTTTGCAGCCGGTCTGCTAACCTGTTAGCCAACAATTTAGTTACCACTTTCGCGAAACTATGAACCAGACTTATTGGGCGGAAGTCTCTCACACTAGTGCCCCCTCCACCTTGGGCAGAAGAGTGATGAATGCTGAATTCAGCGAACCCAAGTTTCTGAAATTTCTGGCCCAAATGCAGTGAATGGCCGCCATAAAATCAGCCATGATTACCGACCAACAACTCTTGTAAAATCTACTAGTGAACCCGTCAGGACCCGGGGATTTGTCCGAAGGGAGGGCCTTAATTGTATCCCAGACCTCCTCCTCTGAGAGCACCTAGAGGGGGGGGGGGTGAATAGGTGATCCTGTAACACTTGAAACTTAAGCCACAAAAACTTGGTTAAGTGTTAGCACAATAATCGCCAAGTGGCTAGAGAGGAGTCTCAACAAAACACAATAACCACAAGAGATCAATCACAGAGATGGCACGATGGTTATCCCGTGGTTCGGCCAAGACCAACGCTTGCCTACTCCACGTTGTGGCGTCCCAACGGACGAGGGTTGCAATCAACCCCTCTCAAGCGGTCCAAAGACCCACTTGAATACCACAGTGTTTTGCTTGCTTTTCTTAATCCCGTTTGCGAGGAATCTCCACAACTTGGAGCCTCTCGCCCTTACACTTGAAGTTCACAAAGAAGCACGGAGTAAGGGAGGGATTAGCAACTCACACAAGACACTAAGATCACAGCAAATACACACACACAAGACCCAGACTTAAGCTCAAAAGACTAGCACACTAGAACGGAGCTCAAATCACTAGAATGTCAAACAAGTGCGCAAGAATGGAGTGTGAGTGATCAAGAGTGCTCAAGGAATGCTTGTTGTACTCCTCCATGCGCCTAGGGGTCCCTTTTATAGCCCCAAGGCAGCTAGGAGCCGCTGAGAGCAATCCTGGAAGGCAGATCTTGCCTTCTGTCGACTGGCGCACCGGACAGTCCGGTGCACCATCGGACACTGTCCGGTGCAGATAGCCTTCCTTATTTGGCGAAGCCGACCGTTGGAGTCTGAGAGCCGTTGGCGCATCGGACACTGTCCGGTGCCCCAATGTGACCGTTGGCTCGGCCACGCGTCACGCGCGGAATCCTCGGCCGACCGTTGCCCCGGCTGACCGTTGACTCACCGGACAGTCCGGTGCACCACCGGACAGACCGGTGAATTTTAGCCGTACGCCGTTGATGGTTTCCCGAGAGCGACGAGTTCGCCTGTGAATGGCCCACCGGACAGTCCGGTGCACCACCGGACAGTCCGGTGATTTATAGCCGTACACCGCCGTCGAACTCCCGAGAGCAGCAAGTTCGCCAGAGTCAGTCTGGCGCACCGGACAGTCCGGTGCACCCAGACTGAGCAGACTTTGGCTGAACAAAGCCATCTCATTTCCAATTCAATCTTTCCTGTTTCCAGCACTTAGGCACAATACATTAGTCCATAAAACAATGCACTAAGTCTAGAAACATACCTTTTGACTTGATTTGCACTTTGTTCACCACATTGTATAGATCAACACAAAAGCACTTGCGCTGGCACTCAATCACCAAAATACTTAGAAATGGCCCAAGGGCACATTTCCCTTTCAATCTCCCCCTTTTTGGTGATTTATGCCAACACAACATAAAGCAACTAGAACAAGTGCAATATCAATGCAAATGAAAACCAAAAGTTGTTTTGAATCAATTTTGGCATATATGGATCACTCTTTGCCACCACTTGGTTTGTTTTTGCAAATCAAACTCAAATTCCTATCTCTAAGTCAAATCCACCTGTAGAGACATAAAGAGAGGTATTCCAAAGGAAATTGATCAACGATTTCAAAAACTCCCCCTTTTTCCCATAATCAACACTTCTCCCCACAAGAGGCCAACTTTTGACAAAAGAGACAATAAACGAGTTTTGACAAACCAAAAGCTCTAATCTACTATTTTCAAAATTTCTCAAGTGGTAGCTGATCCATCTATTGCTTTGGCCTTTATTTTCTCTCCCTTTGGCATCAAGCACCAAAACGGGATCAATCTTGGCCCTTTAACCCTATTGTCTCACCAAAATCTTCAAATAAGAATATAAAGGCAATAAGAGGACATGAGATGAACTTGGAATAAGTTACCCTCTCACGGAGTGCAGTGGAAGTCTTTTCATGGTCCAAGTCCACCTTTTCCCTTTCAACCCTCCTTTGAGACTAAAACAAGCAAACTCAAGCACACAGGTTAGTCTCAAAGGGTCAAGTTGTAGCACAGCTCCCCCTGAATATGTGCATCACTTGCACATGGACTTGTGAGGTCCGGGGAGTGATTGTACAACTTGAGCACCACAGTAAGCAACAAAATGCATAAGGAACATGATCAAAGGCATAAACACATGTATGCTATAAATCAATCCAGGTTCCGCGAATCTAAGACATTTAGCTCACTACGCAGCCTGCAAAAGGTCTTCTCATCTAAAGGCTTAGTAAGATATCGGCTAGCTGGTTTTCGGTGCTAACATAAAACACTTCGATATCTCCCTTTTGCTGGTGGTCTCTCAAAAAGTGATGCTGGATGTCAATGTGCTTTGTGCGGCTGTGCTCAACAGGATTTTTCGCTATTCGGATAGCATTCTCATTATCACATAGGAGTGGGACTTTGCTCAGATTGTAGCCAAAGTCCCGGAGGGTTTGCCTCATCCAAAGTAGTTGCGCACAACACTGTCCTGCGGCAACGTACTCGGCCTCAGCGGTGGATAGGGCAACGAAAGTTTGTTTCTTAGAGTTCCACGACACCAGGGACCTTCCTAAGAATTGGCACGTCCCCGATGTACTCTTCCTATCGATCTTACATCCAGCATAGTCGGAATCTGAATATCCAATTAAGTCAAAGTTAGACCCCTTTGGATACCAGATCCCGAAGCAAGGCGTAGCGACTGAATATCTAAGAATTCGCTTCACGGCCACTAAGTGACACTCCCTTGGATCGGATTGAAATCTAGCACACATGCATACGCTAAGCATAATATCCGGTCTACTAGCACACAAATAAAGTAAAGACCCTATCATAGACCGGTATGCCTTTTGATCAACGGACTTACCTCCTTTGTTGAGGTCGGTATGTCCGTCGGTTCCCATCGGAGTCTTTGCGGGCTTGGCGTCCTTCATCCCAAACCGCTTTAGCAAGTCTTGCGTGTACTTCATTTGGGAGATGAAAGTGCCGTCCTTGAGTTGCTTCACTTGGAACCCAAGGAAGTAGTTCAACTCGCCCATCATCGACATCTCGAATTTCTGCGTCATCACCCTGCTAAACTCTTCACAAGACTTTTGGTTAGTAGAACCAAATATTATGTCATCGACATAAATTTGGCACACAAAAAGATCACCATCGCAAGTCTTAGTGAAAAGAGTTGGATCGGCTTTCCCAACCTTGAAAGCATTAGCAGTTAAAAAGTCTCTAAGGCATTCATACCATGCTCTTGGGGCTTGCTTAAGTCCATAGAGCGCCTTAGAGAGCTTACACATGTGGTCGGGGTACCGTTCATCCTCGAAGCCAGGGGTTGCTCCACGTACACCTCCTCCTTGATCGGCCCGTTGAGGAAAGCGCTCTTCACATCCATTTGGTACAACCTGAAAGAATGGTGAGCGGCATATGCTAGCAAAATACGAATTGATTCTAGCCTAGCCACAGGAGCAAACGTCTCCTCAAAGTCCAAACCTGCGACTTGGGCATAACCTTTTGCCACAAGTCGAGCCTTGTTCCTCGTCACCACCCCGTGCTCGTCCTGTTTGTTGCGGAACACCCACTTAGTTCCCACAACATTTTGCTTGGGACGAGGCACCAGTGTCCAAACTTCATTGCGCTTGAAGTTGTTGAGTTCCTCCTGCATGGCCAACACCCAGTCCGGATCTAGCAAGGCCTCTTCTACCATGAAAGGCTCAATAGAAGAGACAAAGGAGTAATGCTCACAAAAGTTAACTAATCTTGAACGAGTAGTTACTCCCTTGCTAATATCACCCAAAATTTGGTCGACGGGATGATTCCTTTGAATCATTGCTCGAACTTGGGTTGGAGGTGCCTGAGGTGCTTCTTCCTGTTCAACTTGAACATCCTGTGCTCCCCCTTGATCATGCGCCTCCACTTGAGGTACCTATTCGTCATCTTGGGTTGGGGGATGCACCATAGTTGAGGAAGAAGGTTGATCTTGCTCCTTTTGTTCCAGTGGCCTCACATCTCCAATCGCCATGGTGCGCATTGCGGCCGTTGGAACGTCTTCTTCATCTACATCATCAAGATCAACAACTTGCTCTCTTGGAGAGCCATTAGTCTCATCAAATACAACGTCGCTAGAGACTTCAACCAAACCCGATGATTTGTTGAAGACCCTATACAGCCTTTGTATTTGAGTCATAACCTAATAAAAACCCTTCTACAACTTTGGGAGCAAATTTAGAGGTTCTACCTTTCTTCACAAGAATATAACACTTGCTCCCAAATACACGAAAATAAGACACATTGGGTTTGTTACTAGTTAGCAGCTCATATAAAGTCTTCTTGAGGAGGCGGTGAAGATAGACCCTGTTGATGGCGTGGCAAGCCGTGTTCACGGCTTCCGACCAAAAACGCTCAGGGGTCTTGAACTCTCCAAGCATAGTCCTCGCCATATCGATGAGCGTCCTGTTCTTCCTCTCTACCACACCATTTTAGCTGAGGTGTGTAGGGAGCGGAGAACTCGTGCTTGATCCCTTCCTCCTCAAGGAACTCCTCCACTTGAAGGTTCTTGAACTCGGACCCGTTGTCGCTCCTTATCTTCTTCACTTTGAGCTCAAACTCATTTTGAGCTCTCCTAAGGAAGCGCTTGAGGGTCCCTTGGGTTTCAGATTTATCCTGCAAAAAGAATACCCAAGTGAAGCGGGAAAAATCATCAACTATAACAAGACCATACTTACTTCCTCCTATACTTAGATAGGCGACGGGTCCGAAGAGGTCCATATGAAGCATCTCCAAGGGTCTTGATGTGGTCATCACATTTTTGGTGTGATGAGAGCCTCCCACCTGTTTTCCTGCTTGACAAGCTGCACAAGGTCTATCTTTTTCGAAGTGTACATTAGTTAGACCTATCACGTGTTCTCCCTTTAGAAGCTTGTGGAGGTTCTTCATCCCCACATGTGCTAAGCGGCGATGCCACAGCCAGCCCATGCAAGTCTTAGCAATTAAGCATGCATCTAGACCGGCCTCTTCTTTTGCAAAATCAACCAAATAAAGTTTGTCGTCTAGTACACCCTTAAAAGCTAGTGAACCATCACATCTTCTAAAGACAGACACATCTACATTTGTAAATAGACAATTATATCCCATTTTGCATAATTGACTAACAGATAACAAATTATATCCAAGCGACTCAACTAAAAACACATTAGAAATAGAGTGCTCAGATGAAATAGCAATTTTACCAAACCCTTTTACCTTGCCTTGGTTCCCATCACCGAATATTATTGAATCTTGGGGATCCTTGTTTTTGACGTAGGAAGAGAACATCCTCTTTTCTCCCGTCATGTGGTTTGTGCATCCGCTATCGATAATCTAGCTTGAACCCCCGGATGCATAAACCTGCAAGGCAAATTTAGGCTTGGGTCTTAGGTACCCAACTCTTGTTGGGTCCTACAAGGTTAGTCACAATTGTCTTAGGGACCCAAATGCAAGTTTTATCTCCCTTGCATCTTGCCCCTAACTTCCTAGCAATCACCTTCTTATTCTTTCTATAAATGGCAAAAGAAGCATTGCAAGCATGATATATTGTAGACGGTTCATTAACTTTCCTAGGAATATTAACAACATTTCCCCTAGGCATATTATGAACAACATTTCTCCTACCAACATTTCTATCATGCGCATAGGAAGAACTAGAAGCAAACATGGCATGAGAATCAAAAGCATCATATGCATTACAACTCCTATAATTATTTCTAGATTGTCTCCTATCATGGTACATAAAAGCATGGTTCTTTTGCACACTACTAGCCATAGGGGCCTTCCCTTTCTCCTTGGTGGAGATGGGAGCCTTATGGCTTGTGAAGTTCTTGGCTTCTCTCTTGAAGCCAAGACCATCCTTAATTGAGGGGTGTCTACCAATCGTGTAGGCATCCCTTGCAAATTTTAATTTGTCGAATTCACTTTTGCTAGTCTTAAGTTGGGCATTAAGACTAGCCAATTCATCATTCAATTTGGAAATTGAAACTAGGTGTTCACTACAAGCATCAATGTCAAAATCTTTACACCTAGTGCAAATCATACCATGTTCTACACAAGAGTTAGATTTATTTGCTACTTCTAATTTAGCATTTAAATCATTGTTAATCCTCTTTAAGCTAGAGATAGAGTCATGACATGTAGACAATTCACTAGAAAGCATTTCATTTCTTTTAACTTCTAAAGCATGAGATTTTTGTGCACTAATAAATTTATCATGCTCTTCATATAAAAGGTCCTCTTGTTTCTCTAATAGTCTATCCTTTTCATTCAAGGCATCAATCAATTCATTTATTTTATCTATTTTAGTTCTATCCAATCCCTTGAACAAACTAGAGTAGTCTATTTCTTCATCACTAGACTCATCATCACTAGAAGAATCATAAGTAGTACTGTCTCGAGTACATACCTTCTTCTCCCTCGCCATGAGGCATGTGTGATGCTCGTTGGGGAAGAGGGATGACTTGTTGAAGGCAGTGGCGGCAAGTCCTTCATTGTCGGAGTCGGAGGAGGAGCAATCCGAATCCCACTCCTTTCCGATATGTGCCTCGCCCTTGGCCTTCTTGTAATTCTTCTTCCTTCTCCCTCTTGTTTCCTTTTTCCTGGTCACTATCATTATCGGGACAGTTAGCAATAAAATGACCAAGCTTACCACATTTGAAGCATGAGCACTTCCCCTTTGTCTTGGTCTTGCTTGGTTGTCCCTTGCGACCCTTAAGCACCGTCTTGAAGCGCTTGATGATGAGGGCCATCTCTTCATCATTGAGCCCTGCCGCCTCAACTTGCGCCACCTTGCTAGGTAACGCCTCCTTGCTCCTTGTTGCCTTGAGAGCAATGGGTTGAGGCTCATGGATTGGACCGTTCAACGCGTCGTCCACGTATCTCGCCTCCTTGATCATCATTCGTCCGCTTACGAACTTCCCAAGGACTTCTTCGGGCGACATCTTGGTGTACCTGGGATTCTCACGAATATTATTCACCAAGTGTGGATCAAGAACGGTAAAGGACCTTAGCATTAGACGGACGACATTGTGGTCCGTCCATCGCGTGCTTCCGTAGCTCCTTATTTTGTTGATAAGGGTCTTGAGCCGGTTGTATGTCTGGGTTGGCTCCTCGCCCCTTATCATTGCGAACCTTCCAAGCTCTCCCTCTACCAACTCCATCTTGGTGAGTAAGGTGACATCGTTCCCCTCATGAGAGATCTTGAGGGTGTCCCAGATTTGCTTGGCATTGTCCAAGCCGCTCACCTTATGGTACTCATCCCTGCACAAGGAGGCTAACAACACAGTAGTAGCTTGTGCATTTCTATGAATCTGTTCATTAATAAAAATAGGACTATCCGAGCTATCAAATTTCACTCCATTCTCAACAATCTCCCATATGCTTGGATGGAGAGAGAACAGGTGACTACGCATTTTGTGGTTCCAAAATCTGTAGTCCTCCCCATCAAAGTGTGGAGGCTTGCCGAGAGGAATGGAGAGCAAATGTGAATTTGAACTTTGAGGAATACGAGAATAATCGAAAGAAAAATTCAAATTAACCGTCTTTTGTTTCTCGTAGTCGTAGTCATCCTTTTGGGAAGAAGTGGACTCATCGCTGTCGTCGTAGTAGACGATCTCCTTGATGCGTCTCGTCTTCTTCTTCCCGTCTTTGCGTTTGTGGCCCGAGCCCGAGTCGGTAGGCTTGTCATTCTTCGGCTCGTTGACGAAGGACTCCTTCTCCTTATCGTTGATCACGATTCCCTTCCCCTTAGGATCCATCTCTTCGGGCGATTAGTCCCTTTATGAAGAGAACGACTCTGATACCAATTGAGAGCACCTAGAGGGGGGGGGGGTGAATAGGTGATCCTGTAACACTTGAAACTTAAGCCACAAAAACTTGGTTAATTGTTAGCACAATAATCGCCAAGTGGCTAGAGAGGAGTCTCAATAAAACACAATAACCACAAGAGATCAATCACAGAGATGGCACGATGGTTATCCCGTGGTTCGGCCAAGACCAACGCTTGCCTACTCCACGTTGTGGCGTCCCAACGGACGAGGGTTGCAATCAACCCCTCTCAAGCGGTCCAAAGACCCACTTGAATACCACAGTGTTTTGCTTGCTTTTCTGTAAGACCCAAAATTAGTAGGAAAAAAAAATAATATAAACAAAGTATCATAATGCTTTGGAAATTAGGAAATAAGAAAATGATGAGAAAAGAATTTTTCTTTTAAAGGAAACCATTTATACATCCCATGAAATAAATAACAAGGAGAATAAAACTTAAATTAGTAATATTAAAATAGTATGGTTTATATTCACCTTTGGGTTTCAATTGATACATTTGAAAAATCTGAAAACTAAAGTAGAAGTATAAATTTGAATTTGGAATAAGGAATAGAAAATGAATGGGAAGGCAAGAATATATACTTATTAAAAATAAATAAATAATCCAAACAATAAAGTCTAAATTTCCTTCGGGATTATGTTTGATTTTAGGAATCTGAAATTCAAAATAAAATTTGAATTTGGTTTGAATATTTAAATTGAATTTGAAAACAAAAACAGAAAACATATAAAAGAAAAAGAAAATAAAAAGGGAAAAAACGCACCTGGGCCAAATCCCCTTGCCTCGGCCCAACAGCCATTTAACCCCGCGCGGCCCACATTCACTCCTCCACGCGCGCGCTCCGCTCACTCACTGACTTGTGGGACCCGCCTGTCGGCGCTCTCCAACCCGCACGCAGCGCGACGCTGTGAAGATGACGGCTTGGGCTCGCGTACCAGCCACTGGGTTTCGCGCAATGCACGCCCCGAATTCAGACGCTGACCGGTGGCCCCCACGCGTCAGCTCTATCCTCTCCAACAGAACTCCACGCGATGACCGCCGTGTTCGTCGCGACGACCATGCCGTGAAGCTCGCAACTCCAAACTTCGCTCCGAGCTCGGACTCTACCTGCACCCGTGTATAAATATGGGTGTCCCGTAGCCGCCTCGACCCATCGACTTGAGCCATCCTTCATCAACTCGCGAGAGCGCCGCCGCCACCATAGATCCGCCGTAGGGTAATCAAGCCTATACGGTCGTCGTGTTCTCGCTTTCGGGTCTGGGAACATCCCCGAGCTTCGTGGAGACTATTCAGCGGACATCGGCACTCGGGGCGTAGCCAAGCCTCGGCGAATTGCTCGCCGTAGTTTGGGTGCCGCCAATCGCCGTGGCTGACCTCCTTTCCATCACCACAGTCGGTAAGTGCCCCTCCCATCGAGTTCGCCATCACCTCCTCTAGGTTTTGCACCGTCCAATGCTACGTTTGGGGCGTCCGGGCGTCGGATTGTATGTTCGCCGGTGGGTCACCGCCGCGTTTCCCTGGGCGGCGCCGTCGGGTGTTTGCGGGGGGGAGAAGAAGAACTGTGGCCGTCGATCCATAGATGGAGGGCTCCGATTAGAGCATCGCATACCCATTCGTTTAACTTGATCAGAGCCGTTAGATCGAAATCGCATGGGAGAGATTAGATCGTGAGTATTTAAATCCTGATCGTCGGTCGTCGATCGGACGGTTATAAATGCGTACCGGTTCACTGGAATCGCGATTTAATCTCGTGCGCCCATCTCCGATCGGACGACTGGGGGCATGCGCGGGTGTGTGGCGCGCCCAGATCTAATCTGGCGCGTCCGTTCCGATCGGACGCCCGAGATCTTACGATACCCCTTCGCGCTGGCATTTTTGTTAAAGAACCCCTGGCCTTTGCTCAAATCAACCCGCCATCCAACTCAGAATAGTCTGAGTCTTGAGAATTTTTGCGCCGAGGTCCCTGTGTTTCTCTGTTATTCGCGCGCGGTCCAGAGAGTAGTAAAATTAGAGAATTAATTCTGGAAAATGATTTTTGTGTTAAAATAAATCCAGAAACTTATTTAATTCATAACTAATTCATTTTAACTCCAAATTGAGTCATTCCAGTTGCAATAATTTTGTTATAATATTGCCTATCAACTAGTAACACTTTTTAGCCATGAAACTTGAAATAAAATTGTTCATTTGGAATAATCTATTCTAAGCACTAAATAATTTCAGAAATTCATAATTTAATAACCGTAGCTCCGAATTTAGTGGTTCTTGTTTCTACGATCTCGTAGCAACGCATAGATTATTATTATGTATTTTATTCTTATGTTTGGTGTGATGTTAAATTTTGCCTACACTGTTTGTTTGTATTACTACGACTAGCAGTGAGGTCACGAGTCACCTGAAGATCATCCTGGTACCTGGAATCTCAAGTCCCAGGCAAGTTGTGCCCTTGATCACTTCTTTTTACCTACTCATGTTCTAATTAATCATAATGATCTGCATAGGTTAATTTTGATGAGACCCAATAGGTTACCCTAGTTTGTCTATCTTTATACCTTGTTTACCACTGAACTCTTTGGGTAGTACTTGCTAGTGCTTTATGTGGTTTTGGGTATGGAGATACATTATTCATGATTACACTTTTGTTATCAGTTGTTATTTACTGTTCATGTTAAGATCATTATGTTAATTGGAACATGGAGAACCACCCGGGAAAACAGTGCTACCACAAGGGTGGAATGGGACGCCCTTGGCCGATTAATTAGGAAAGCTAGTGGAAGACTACCTTACCCGAAAGGGGCAAGGGCAGTAGGGGAGTGGTCAGTGTAGGGAGGCCCTCGGGAGGATTTTGCTGCGATGGCGGTCCTGCAAGGGATTCCTGCATTGGAACTTCCTATAAACTGTAGCGGGTTTTCTGAAGCTAGTGGAACTTTGTAAAGGCCTCGTAGTGTTACCCTGCCTCGCCTCCTTGGTAGAGGTGTATGGGATTGGCCGTCTCTTGGCAGATGGGTAACATGACTTGTGGGTAAAGATGCGCAACCTCTGCAGAGTGTAAAACTGGTATACTAGCCGTGCTCACGGTCATGAGCAGCTCGGACACTCACATGATTAACTATGGAACTTAAACTCAATTTGTCATATGCATTGCATCGCAGGTGAAGTTGTTACTTTTGTTCTATTACTTAACTGGGTTGGTATTTACTTATACTTAGTAACTGCTAATAAAATTTTGACCAACTTTAAAAGCAATGCTCAGCTCTAACCATCTTCTTTGGTAAGCCTTACACTTCACGTGAGCTCCCACCTTTGGCGAGTTCATGCACATTATTCCCCACAACTTGTTGAGCGATGAACGTATGTGAGCTCACTCTTGCTGTCTCACACACCCCACAGGTCAAGAACAGGTACCGCAGGATGATGCTCATGGAGGATGCTGCGATGAGTTCATGAGAGGTCTAGGTCGTCGTCTCCCAGTCAACTTTGGGTTGCTGGACCGTTGTCTCCTTATAATGTAATTATTTATTTTGTATAGAACTCCTGTTATATATAAAGATGTGACATTCGATCCTGTGCCATGATTCATCATATGTGTGAGACTTGGTCCCAGCACACCTGGTGATTATGTTAGCGCCCGGGTTTTGGACCCCTAAAATCCGGGTGTGACAGAAGTGGTATCAGAGGAATGTTGACTGTAGGACGAAACCTAGATAGAACTGGACAACCATTACTACTTACCTTTGCTACTCTGATTCTTTTCTAAACTTTTCTTAATCTTTTCTCGTCTATTTCCGCTTTACTCTGATTATTCTTATCTTTTCTTTTCTAAAGACAAATGTGGATTTCACACTTTGAAATCCTGTGCCTAAAGTGACTTTTAGGAATAGGAGACCTACTCCTATGAATAAAAACAAAACTATTTTTATGGTTATCTATGCACTTGAATGATTGTTCTTATGATACTTGGTTGATTTGGATCTTTGATTGAGTGTGATTAGTTATGGAGTAATGTCCACAACTACATCTGCATATATATATAGAAAAAAATGCTTATAAAAGTAACTAGACAAATTAGATTATCCCTCATTAAAAAAAATGTATCTAGCTTAATAGATTCATCTCATCTTAAAAGATTCTATCCTACATAGATCTATCTTATCTCAAAAGATCCTAACTTATCCTAATGTATCTAGATCCATCTTATCTTGAAAAGATTTTTATCTCATCTTAATAAATCTAACTAACCTCAAAGGATTATACCTTATCCTTATGGATTCATCTTGCCCTAATTAGCATATTTATCTCACTCTTGAATAACAACCATGATTTAATCCAAAATAATTAGATATTATCTATTCTAATCTAGTTATACCAATCTAACCTAAAATTGGTGCCCAAGACCAACTTTACTATATACAACCACCTAACCATATGCAACTACCTTACCCATCTGATAGTTGCATAACCCCTCTGTTTTAACCTAACAGTGATTTTAACATATCCTGATAAAATATATCCTACCCAGGAAGATCTATCTAACTTTAACTAGTCTCATCTAGTCATATCCAATCTAATCTAGTGTAAGTTACTTAATGCTGGTACAAAGGATAAGGCCATACTCCTGAATCACTTAAGCCTAATTTGGAGACTTATATCAACTTGGCCATACACAACAACTCGACCTATATAACAAGTTACATAACTTACCCAATCAATAGAGTCTTAATGGATTGCATAATCTATCAACCACCACCTGACATCAAATCAAATTTTGACCTACATCATGTAGTCTATCTCACCCATATATATCTCTCATCTTGACAGATACTATCTTACCCTTGGATATTCACCTTATACGACTGGTTACCCCAATCTGGACATAAAACAAAGATTAAGCCCTACTAAAGAATCTTCAGATTATAACCGGCTACTAGCTTATTCATTCCGCTTATTGAATAATTTCCTTTGCAAAACTATTACCATGTGCCTCTAACTTTCATGGTCAATACCAGGAAAGGAAAGATTATCACGTAAACAGCAAACAGAAATGAATCCTCCAAATCCTCCACCTGTTGAGATCGATCAAGTGGTTGCTACCCAAAGACTGGTAATACAACAATTAACAGACCTGGTGACCGAGATGCAAAACCAGATAAGACAACAACGCGAGGAAATACGTCAGGTCCGCCAAGAAATAAGGCAAGCACGGTTGGAGAGACAACAACAACAACAACCTCCACTACCACCACCAGCTCCACCAAGCTACATAGATATAAATTATGATGATTTGTAAGATCTAGATGTTACTTTAATTAGTAGATGATATGGTATTATTTTAGAAGGAACAATAAGGTCTATTGACCCTATGTTTTGTTAAAAAAAATTATACCTCATGCTGAGATTTCTTTGTTTGTGCATATGTTCCGAGAACAATATGAATATACATCCCTTTTCTTACAAATCTCGAGGACGAGATTTTTGTTAAGGGGGGTAGGATTTGTAAGGCCCAAAATTAGTAGGAAAAAAAATAATATAAACAAAGTATCATAATGCTTTGGAAATTAGGAAATAAGAAAATGATGAGAAAAGAATTTTTCTTTTAAAGGAAACCATTTATACATCCCATGAAATAAATAACAAGGAGAATAAAACTTAAATTAGTAATATTAAAATAGTATGGTTTATATTCACCTTTGGGTTTCAATTGATACATTTGAAAAATCTGAAAACTAAAGTAGAAGTATAAATTTGAATTTGGAATAAGGAATAGAAAATGAATGGGAAGGCAAGAATATATACTTATTAAAAATAAATAAATAATCCAAACAATAAAGTCTAAATTTCCTTCGGGATTATGTTTGATTTTAGGAATCTGAAATTCAAAATAAAATTTGAATTTGGTTTGAATATTTAAATTGAATTTGAAAACAAAAACAGAAAACATATAAAAGAAAAAGAAAATAAAAAGGGAAAAACGCACCTGGGTCAAATCCCCTTGCCTCGGCCCAACAGCCATTTAACCCCGCGTGGCCCACATTCACTCCTCCACGCGCGCGCTCCGCTCACTCACTGACTTGTGGGACCCGCCTGTCGGCGCTCTCCAACCCGCACGCAGCGCGACGCTGTGAAGATGACGGCTTGGGCCCGCGTACCAGCCACTGGGTTTCGCGCAATGCACGCCCCGAATTCAGACGCTGACCGGTGGCCCCCACGCGTCAGCTCTATCCTCTCCAACAGAACTCCACGCGATGACCGCCGTGTTCGTCGCGACGACCACGCCGTGAAGCTCGCAACTCCAAACTTCGCTCCGAGCTCGGACTCTACCTGCACCCGTGTATAAATATGGGTGTCCCGTAGCCGCCTCGACCCATCGACTTGAGCCATCCTTCATCAACTCGCGAGAGCGCCGCCGCCACCATAGATCCGCCGTAGGGTAATCAAGCCTATACGGTCGTCGTGTTCTCGCTTTCGGGTCTGGGAACATCCCCGAGCTTCGTGGAGACTATTCAGCGGACATCGGCACTCGGGGCGTAGCCAAGCCTCGGCGAATTGCTCGCCGTAGTTTGGGTGCCGCCAATCGCCGTGGCTGACCTCCTTTCCATCACCACAGTCGGTAAGTGCCCCTCCCATCGAGTTCGCCATCACCTCCTCTAGGTTTTGCACCGTCCAATGCTACGTTTGGGGCGTCCGGGCGTCGGATTGTATGTTCGCCGGTGGGTCACCGCCGCGTTTCCCTGGGCGGCGCCGTCGGGTGTTTGTGGGGGGGAGAAGAAGAACTGTGGCCGTCGATCCGTAGATGGAGGGCTCCGATTAGAGCATCGCATACCCATTCGTTTAACTTGATCAGAGCCGTTAGATCGAAATCGCATGGGAGAGATTAGATCGTGAGTATTTAAATCCTGATCGTCGGTCGTCGATCGGACGATTATAAATGCGTACCGGTTCACTGGAATCGCGATTTAATCTCGTGCGCCCATCTCCGATCGGACGGCTGGGGGCATGCGCGGGTGTGTGGCGCGCCCAGATCTAATCTGGCGCGTCCGTTCCGATCGGACGCCCGAGATCTTACGATACCCCTTCGCGCTGGCATTTTTGTTAAAGAACCCCTGGCCTTTGCTCAAATCAACCCGCCATCCAACTCAGAATAGTCTGAGTCTTGAGAATTTTTGCGCCGAGGTCCCTGTGTTTCTCTGTTATTCGCGCGCGGTCCAGAGAGTAGTAAAATTAGAGAATTAATTCTGGAAAATGATTTTTGTGTTAAAATAAATCCAGAAACTTATTTAATTCATAACTAATTCATTTTAACTCTAAATTGAGTCATTCCAGTTGCAATAATTTTGTTATAATATTGCCTATCAACTAGTAACACTTTTTAGCCATGAAACTTGAAATAAAATTGTTCATTTGGAATAATCTATTCTAAGCACTAAATAATTTCAGAAATTTATAATTTAATAACCGTAGCTCCGAATTTAGTGGTTCTTGTTTCTACGATCTCGTAGCAACGCATAGATTATTATTATGTATTTTATTCTTATGTTTGGTGTGATGTTAAATTTTGCCTACACTGTTTGTTTGTATTACTACGACTAGCAGTGAGGTCACGAGTCACCTGAAGATCATCCTGGTACCTGGAATCTCAAGTCCCAGGCAAGTTGTGCCCTTGATCACTTCTTTTTACCTACTCATGTTCTAATTAATCATAATGATCTGCATAGGTTAATTTTGATGAGACCCAATAGGTTACCCTAGTTTGTCTATCTTTATACCTTGTTTACCACTGAACTCTTTGGGTAGTACTTGCTAGTGCTTTATGTGGTTTTGGGTATGGAGATACATTATTCATGATTACACTTTTGTTATCAGTTGTTATTTACTGTTCATGTTAAGATCATTATGTTAATTGGAACATGGAGAACCACCCGGGAAAACAGTGCTACCACAAGGGTGGAATGGGACGCCCTTGGCCGATTAATTAGGAAAGCTAGTGGAAGACTACCTTACCCGAAAGGGGCAAGGGCAGTAGGGGAGTGGTCAGTGTAGGGAGGCCCTCGGGAGGATTTTGCTGCGATGGCGGTCCTGCAAGGGATTCCTGCATTGGAACTTCCTATAAACTGTAGCGGGTTTTCTGAAGCTAGTGGAACTTTGTAAAGGCCTCGTAGTGTTACCCTGCCTCGCCTCCTCGGTAGAGGTGTATGGGATTGGCCGTCTCTTGGCAGATGGGTAACATGACTTGTGGGTAAAGATGCGCAACCTCTGCAGAGTGTAAAACTGGTATACTAGCCGTGCTCACGGTCATGAGCAGCTCGGACACTCACATGATTAACTATGGAACTTAAACTCAATTTGTCATATGCATTGCATCGCAGGTGAAGTTGTTACTTTTGTTCTATTACTTAACTGGGTTGGTATTTACTTATACTTAGTAACTGCTAATAAAATTTTGACCAACTTTAAAAGCAATGCTCAGCTCTAACCATCTTCTTTGGTAAGCCTTACACTTCACGTGAGCTCCCACCTTTGGCGAGTTCATGCACATTATTCCCCACAACTTGTTGAGCGATGAACGTATGTGAGCTCACTCTTGCTGTCTCACACACCCCACAGGTCAAGAACAGGTACCGCAGGATGATGCTCATGGAGGATGCTGCGATGAGTTCGTGAGAGGTCTAGGTCGTCGTCTCCCAGTCAACTTTGGGTTGCTGGACCGTTGTCTCCTTATAATGTAATTATTTATTTTGTATAGAACTCCTGTTATATATAAAGATGTGACATTCGATCCTGTGCCATGATTCATCATATGTGTGAGACTTGGTCCCAGCACACCTGGTGATTATGTTAGCGCCCGGGTTTTGGACCCCTAAAATCCGGGTGTGACATTTTCTTAATCCCGTTTGCGAGGAATCTCCACAACTCGAGCCTCTCGCCCTTACACTTGAAGTTCACAAAGAAGCACGGAGTAAGGGAGGGATTAGCAACTCACACAAGACACTAAGATCACAGCAAATACACACACACAAGACCCAGACTTAAGCTCAAAAGACTAGCACACTAGAACGGAGCTCAAATCACTAGAATGTCAAACAAGTGCGCAAGAATGGAGTGTGAGTGATCAAGAGTGCTCAAGGAATGCTTGTTGTACTCCTCCATGCGCCTAGGGGTCCCTTTTATAGCCCCAAGGCAGCTAGGAGCCGCTGAGAGCAATCCTGGAAGGCAGATCTTGCCTTCTGTCGACTGGCGCACCGGACAGTCCGGTGCACCACCGGACACTGTCCGGTGTAGATAGCCTTCCTTATTTGGCGAAGCCGACCGTTGGAGTCTGAGAGCCGTTGGCGCACCGGACACTGTCCGGTGCACACCGGACAGTCCGGTGCACCAATGTGACCGTTGGCTCGACCACGCGTCACGCGCGGAATCCTCGGCCGACCGTTGCCCCGGCTGACCGTTGACTCACCGGACAGTCCGGTGCACCACCGGACAGACCGGTGAATTTTAGCCGTACGCCGTTGATGGTTTCCCGAGAGCGACGAGTTCGCCTGTGAATGGCCCACCGGACAGTCCGGTGCACCACCGGACAGTTCGATGATTTATAGCCGTACACCGTCGTCGAACTCCCGAGAGCAGCAAGTTCGCCAGAGCCAGTCTGGCGCACCGGACACTGTCCGGTGCACCCAGACTGAGCAGACTTTGGCTGAACAAAGCCATCTCATTTCCAATTCAATCTTTCCTATTTTCAGCACTTATACACAATACATTAGTCCATAAAACAATGTACTAAGTCTAGAAACATACCTTTTGACTTGATTTGCACTTTGTTCACCACATTGCATAGATCAACACAAAAGCACTTCGCTGGCACTCAATCACCAAAATACTTAGAAATGGCCCAAGGGCACATTTCCCTTTCATCCTCCGAGACAAGCGCATCCAGGGCAACGAGGTCAAAAGATGGCATCCCTAGAGCATCCAGATCAACTGTAACATCCCTTACTTCTGTAGTTCCAAGTAACCCTTGATAAAAATTAAAGAAGGCTGCTGCCTTTTCTTCATGGGCAGTCCAGATTTGCCCATCCTCTGAGTGTATTGCTGCAATGAAATTCTTCTTCTTTCTGAACCTTGTTTGTGCATGAAAGAGAGAGGTATTGTCATCCCCTTCTTTGAGCCACCCAATCCGCGATTTCAACCTTGCCACGGTACGAGAGATAGAAGACAAGGCAAGGGAGTGCTTCTTGAGCATGTTCCGGAGCCACAATTCAGCAGGAGATAATGAGCGATTGTCCTGCGCAACCTCTAATTGATGAAGGAGCTCCCTAGCCATCTCAAGCTGCAGCTTAATCTTCCCAACTTTTTTGGCATTCCAGCTCTGCAGACTCCTAGCCGTTGCCTTTAACTTCTTGGCCAAAGTGATCAGTGGGCACGGCCCTGCAGGAACAGACGCCCAAGAATGAGCTACCACATCATTAAATCCCTCCATCTTAGGCCAGAATGCTTAGAAGTGAAATCTCCCTTTTCCTCTGCTGAAATCATGAAACCCAAGCAGCAAAGGGCAATGGTCGGAGTCATCTGTGGCTGAACTCTGGAGAAGAGAATCTGGGAATTGTTCCTCCCAATCTGTTGTGCAGAAAACCATATCCAATTTGACCAGGGTAGGGATAGAGTGACCATTCGACCATGTATATTTCCGGCCAATTAACGGAATTTCATTAATTGTTCACTGCATAGATAAGGCATAAGCTAGTGCTTGACATTTCTCAACTAGCTTTGTGTAAATTACACTTTAAATTTTTTGTTTGACATTTCTTGCCAGTAGCTCACTTCATTCAATATATACTAAAAACCAAACTACTAGAATTGTTTAGGGGAAGCGCCACCTTTTATTCTAATCAATTTGGTTTTAGTGATAATTATGAATTTGCAGAACATTTTTTATAGACTATTCATCTTTTCTAGCCATCTAGGTCCTATCAGTAGATTATATGTTGAGCCATTCTCAATTATTTTGAGCTGCACAGTAGAGAGGCCACTAGAGATACCTTGAGATATTGCTCAAGATGCTAATGACATAACCCTGGCGCATAATGTGGATTTTGCTAGAACTATTGCTGAGTATGGACCTATTTTTTGTTAAATACATCATCTTATTTAAATAGTAAGCTACTGTACAACAGACTTCAAATAATCATTAAACAGCTGTACACATGAATTAGTACGACTTTATCAAAACCAAATCCATTCAAGATCGTTTAGCATGATTCATTTGAATACCTGCATCCATGTCACCATTCAAAGAAAGAAATTGTGCTTATCAAACTGGATCTTAAAAAAAACTTTTGATAAGATAGAACACCGGACAACATTTATTCTAATGGAGGCCAAAGGCTTTGAGCAAAAATGGTTAGATTGGATGAAGATTTTATGTTCTTTAGGAACCTCATTAGTGCTACTGAATGGTGTTCCTTGAAAGACCATCCATTTCATAAGGGGAGCTAGTCAAGGAGACCCTCTCAGACCTTCTTTTTGTACATGCAGCTGATTTTCTTTAATCCTTGATAAATAAAGACAAATATTTGGGTTTGCCGAACCTTCCAATTCCTTTGGATACAAACACTAACTTTCCTGTGGTCCACTATGCAAATGACACCTTAATTATTCATTTATTATTGAAGAGACCTGACAAATTTTCTTTGCTTTTTCCGTAAGAAATCTGAGTGTGTTTGGTTCGTTTGTTCAGTCATCCTGATGAATGTGTGTAGCTAAAGCAGTGCTGGCCGGCCCTGAGGGGGTGCGGCGGGTGCGGCCGCATCGGGCCCCCAAAAACAGAGGGCCCCTCTGGCCACTGGACCTTAGCACTTTTTCCCCGCTAAGCATATCTACCCTAGACATAAATATACAAGAGCGATGCACTATCGATCAGTTTCGTTTAGATTGTTAAACTAATGTCTCAATTACTTATCTAATATTCACTTCGTTCCAAAATAGTATTTGTTTTAACTCTTGATTTTTATGTCTATATTCAACTAGATGATGAGGAATCAACTAGAGAAGCAAAATAAATTCTATTTTGATACAGAGAGAGTATTATTTACTATACACATGATGGTTGCATCGACGGAGAGAAGATTTTTAAACTTGAAATATTTTTTGAACTATTTAAGGTCAACAATGACTTAAGAGAGGTTAAATGGTTTGACGATTATATGTATCTAAAAGAAGTTGTTGGATGAGATTGATCTTAATGGTATAAGCGATGATTTGTATCACAAAATGTTAGAAGATATTTTTAATGACATCGGATAACAAGTATGTGTTTTTGCTATATTTTATATTTATCATCTTATAAACTTGAAAATAGTACATTATAATTTGTATACGTTGAATATTATATATATTGTGTGTGGATGAGGCATCCATTTCGGATTTCGCACCGGGCCCCTAAAAAGTCAGGAACGGCCCTGGAAAGGATCATGCCGATATAGGAGTGCTGGTCATTGTTTTCGTGTCATTTTCCGCTTTCGGATGTACATGCCTAAACTGAATAGGACAACTAAAGCCTAAATGTAATCAAAACTTAAAACTAGGGACTAACTGGAAGAGGTCGAACACGTTGAATTACTTTTGGGTAAAGTAGTTTGCATCGACACATAATGTGATTCACACAACGATTGAAATAAACTATTAAATAGGAGAGTAGAACTAATTCTAATGCAACATTTCTCTCTGCAGCTTGGCGACAGTGTACCCGCTTATCCTCAGCAGCTGGATGATACTGTAACCATATTGTATCGCTGCCATAGACAATGACAGTAATAATTCCTGACGCCTTCTAAACCGAGGGACTGAAAAGGCTACACAATTTGTCAATCGATTGAAAAGCTAGGATGAAATGGAACTGGAAGCTAATGCTTATGATGGCATTCTGGATGTATGGCCCTTCCATTTCCTCATCCCACTGCCTTTATATTGTCCTTCGCCTTGAGATGTAATGCAGGTCACCTAAATTAAATGAGCATTCTGCTCCTATAAAGAGAAAGATACAGAAGAAGCTCGAAAATTACAGTGGAGTTAATCATAACAATAGATTGCCCGGCTGACTGAATTTTCTTTTGAGAAATAATGGTAGGAGTTCTACCGTTTCATTAAAAAAGAAGGATAGTTTAGTGCAATGGAGATATTTTTGAAGTAAAAGTTACTGTAGGGGTTCCTACGGTATTTTATTGCTTATTGCTTTTAAGGAAAACAGAATGGGGAGAAGATACAGGGGGGTGAGTACAGAGGAAAGAGGAATTACAGAACAGAATAAAGAAGCCAAGTTCTAATTTTATCTCCAATTACTGGTTTAACTCGGTGGCTAAGAAGGTTCATTTCGGATTTGAACATAGCTCGACAACCTTCTACCCATGGGCCCCGTGGATGTTGGTTTGGAGGCCCAAGAAGATTTTGGAACAGTGCCCGGAGAATTTTGGACAGGATTCTGCCCCCGACATTAATGGCTCTTCTGTCCCTGCGGCGTCGGGTGACCGATTTTTCCAGGATCTTTCTCTCTCTAGAAATAATTCTCAAATATTTGGTTTATCGGGTCAGAAGTGCAATCGACCGGTTGTCTCTTTTCCCGATAAGTTCGCGAAGGCCTCCTGGGGGTTTCCTCCGCGCTTATGGTTTCGGCCTCCCCTGCTTTCGCTTACAGGTGGGCCCCCTCACCCGCCCACTTTTAACAACTTTGGTGAGTTCTCTCAGGCGGTTCTTTCGAGTGCCGACGCTTCGCCTTCCACGGAACTTGCACTGTTCATAAAACCCCACTCCGCGCCGCTGCCCTAGAAGACTCCGTCGCTGTCGTGCTCCCTTACGAGTGTGGGACCTCCGCCACCTTCGTCCTCCAGCATTCTTGGTGCTGCTAAAGAAATGGCTTTTCGCAGAGTTGATCCTACGCCGTTCCTCCCCCATGGCTTCGTGACGCAGCAAGTCGATCATCGCGAGATAATGGTACGTACTGTTACTCGTCCTCAACCTTCGGCGCATGAAGATTGGGGCATTGTGCTTGTTCACCCCTTGCCGGAGCATGAGGTCAACTTCCATATCTTCGATGATATTATCTGCGAGTATTTGGTGGAAGTCCGGCGGGTCCAAGTCCGGAGCATCCAGCGCTCTCATCTGGGGCAGGCTTTGGTGCGATTCAGGTTCGCGTTTGACAGAGATAACTTGGTGGCTTTGGGCCCCCCAGCAAGCACTGGGATTTTCCTTTACTGTTATTCCCCATAATGAAGGCTGGAATCAGCGTGCCCTAACCTTTAATCATGAATGTTGGCTGATTCTGCTTGGTTTCCCTATGGATTTTTGGACTCATGAACACATTCAGAATGCGGTGGGTGCTTTTGGAAGGGTGCTCATGTGGGACCCTGATCCTAACAATGCTATTAGGCTGTTGGTCCGAGCTAGGGTGACTTCTCTGCAGGAAGTACCACAGTTCATTGTCTTCTTTGTGGCTGATGGTTTTCAGGGTGTCTCTTGGACGGTTCAATGTGACATTGTGCAACAGTTCATGCTTGGCGCCCAACCTCAGGATGAGGACCCCGTGCCTCCATACCCCCATGATGGTCACCAGCTCCCGGTTGAATTTTTTGGTATGGGACAGCCGATGCCAAACTTCCATTTCCAGTTCGACCTCAATATTCCTCCCGAAGATGGAATCAATGCTGAGGAAAATGTTGCTGCCAATGCTGATGATGGCTGGGACCCTTGGCCTGTTGAGCAGGCTCATCCCCCTGTGCCAGAGGCTATACCAAATAATGTTAACGCTGCGAACAATGAAGAAGAGCAGTTCAGCTACCAGCTTTCAAGCCTTGAGGATCTTCCTTCTGACGATTCGGTGGGCTATTTTAACGACATCATTATCCCTCAGGGAGTCCAGCTCCATCAGGAGGAAGCCCCGGCGCCGGCTGAAGCGGTTCTCGCCCTGCCTGCTTTCCCTCCTGCCAACATTAATTTGGAGGGAAATAATGTCGAGGGACAGGACGACATGCAAATTGAAGACAACATCAATGTGGGCCTAATGTTACACTTGGATCAAACCGTCCCTGACCCTGCGCTTGAAGATTTCCTGGCCAGAAAGCGTTCCTCCTCTTGGGCTGGTTTGTTCCCTGACAATGGGGACTCAGTTTCTATTCCAAAGATTTGGGCTGCTTTCTTCATGGGCCTTTTAATGAGGCCAGATTCGTTTGATTGGGCCAGGAATTTCCTTTTGTCCGGAGCTATCTCGGCATTCGTCGCACCTAGCATGGACATCATTTCATTCAGAATTCCCCCTCCACCCTGTCAGGATTCCCCTGATAAGCCTCAACTCCCTCCCCAGTCAGAGGCAACTCCCAGAAAAAGGCAGCCTATCTCAGTCGACACGACAGTCAGAAGGAGTGCCAGGCTTAGGGCAAAGGCCAAGGGCTCCAAAAATTGCACTGGGATTGGCAAGAAAAATTGCTCATGCTGCACTCAAAGTACCCCCCCTCTATGCATCTTGATGTCATCAAGAAATTGGGTGCTGAATTCTGTAAAATGTCCCCTTCCAAGCTAAATTCGGAAGACTTGAACAGATCCAAGGCCACTGGTACTGCCATTCAGAGGCCGGCTGCTTCCTCCGACAGCAAGGATGAGGAATCCAACTTCTCTGATGAACAGGTGGGGGACCCTCACTTCAATGATGACAATGATGATGAAGACAATACCTCGGCGGGGTTTTAAGGCTCTAGCCTCCCCCTTTTGGGTCGTTTGGTATTTTCTTTTCACTGGTTGGCAACTATTTTGTTGGTTAACGGTTGGTGCTGGCGCGCATGTGGCACTTTTTGCTTTTTCTGAAACGTACTCTGATGGAATCGAGGTCTCTTTCCTGTTTGATACAATTAAATATGTTGGAGTCAATGACTCTGTGCTGCCTGAAATGGTTAATTTTGATGGCTGGAGGTCCGGTTATTCGTTATGTGGACTATCTTTGCACTTTGTCGGTCGGGCCCATTGGAGGCCCTATTCCCCTCTTGACATGTTGGTTATGTGGCCCTTCCAATTATTCTGCTTATGGATTTATTCTGGAACAAGGACCTATTGGTGTATGCTACGCATACCGGTATTTCTTAATTGTAAGACTGATAGTTTTCCATGTCTTCCGGGCCTCAGAACTTACACCGCTCTCTGAACATTCTGTCCCATAACATTAGAGGAATTAGCTCAGAGACTAAATGGAATGGGACAGAATTTTTAGTCTTTGAGCTAATTCCATTTAGTCTTTGAGCTAATTCCTCTAATGTTATGGGACAGAATTTTTAGAGAGCGGTGTAAGTTCTGAGGGCCGGAAGACATGGAAAACTATCAGTCTTACAATTAAGAAATACAGGTATGCGTAGCATACACCAATAGGTCCTTGTTCCAGAATAAATCCATAAGCAGAATAATTGGAAGGGCCACATAACCAACATGTCAAGAGGGGAATAGGGCCTCCAATGGGCCCGACCGGCAAAGTGCAAAGATAGTCCACATAACGAATAACCGAACCTCCAGCCATCAAAATTAACCATTTCAGGCAGCACAGAGTCATTGACTCCAACATATTTAATTGTATCAAACAGGAAAGAGACCTCGATTCCATCAGAGTACGTTTCAGAAAAAGCAAAAAGTGCCACATGCGCGCCAGCACCAACCGTTAACCAACAAAATAGTTGCCAACCAGTGAAAAGAAAATACCAAACGACCCAAAAGGGGGAGGCCAGAGCCTTACAACCCCGCCGAGGTATTGTCTTCATCATCATTGTCATCATTGAAGTGAGGGTCCCCCACCTGTTCATCAGAGAAGTTGGATTCCTCATCCTTGCTGTCGGAGGAAGCAGCCGACCTCTGAATGGCAGTACCAGTGGCCTTGGATCTGTTCAAGTCTTCCGGATTTAGCTTGGAAGGGGACATTTTACAGAATTCAACACCCAATTTCTTGATGACGTCAAGATGCATAGGGGGGGGGGTACTTTGAGTGCAGCATGAGCAATTTTTCTTGCCAATCCCAGTGCAATGTTTGAAGCCCTTGGCCTTTGCCCTAAGCCTGGCACTCCTTCTGACTGTCGTGTCGACTGAGATAGGCTGCCTTTTTCTGGGAGTTGCCTCTGACTGGGGAGGGAGTTGAGGCTTATCAGGGGAATCCTGACAGGGTGGAGGGGGAATTCTGAATGAAATGATGTCCATGCTAGGTGCGACGAATGCTGAGATAGCTCTGGACAAAAGGAAATTCCTGGCCCAATCAAACGAATCTGGCCTCATTAAAAGGCCCATGAAGAAAGCAGCCCAAATCTTTGGAATAGAAATTGAGTCCCCATTGTCAGGGAACAAACCAGCCCAAGAGGAGGAACGCTTTCTGGCCAAGAAATCTTCAAGCGCAGGTGAAAGGGAATTAGGCTTACACCTAGTCCCTAATTGATTTTGGTGGTTGAATTGCCCAACACAAATATTGGACTAACTAGTTTGCTCTAGTGTATAAGTTATACAGGTGCCAAAGGATTCACACTTAGCCAATAAAAAGACCAAGTATTGGGTTCAAACAAAGGAGCAAGAGCCAACCGAAGGCACCTCTGGTCTGGCGCACCGGACTGTCCGGTGTGCCACCGGACATGTCCGGTGCACCAGAGGATTCCGACTTCAAACTCTTCACATTCGGGAATTCTCGGAAGCCGGGGCAGTATAATTCACCGGACTGTCCGGTGTACACCGGACAGTGTCCGGTGCTCCAAGGATGAGCGGCCTCGCGAACTCGGCAGCCTCGGGAATTCACTTCGGCTGCTCCGCTATAATTCACCGGACTGTCCGGTGTACACCGGACTGTCCGGTGTGACAGCGGGGCAACGGCTACTTCGACGCCAACGGTCACCTGCAGGCGCATTAAATGCGCGCCAGAGCGCGCAGAAGTCAGGCACGCGTGTCATGGCGCACTGGACACTCTACAGTACATGTCCGGTGCGCCACCGGACATTCAGGCGGGCCCAGAAGTCAGAGCTCCAACGGTCAGAACCCTGACGGCCGGGTGACGTGGCTGTCGCACCGGACATGTCCGGTGTGCACCGGACTGTCCGGTGCACCATACGACAGACAGCTTTCACCAACGGCTAGATTTTGGTTGGTGGCTATAAATACCACCCCAACCGGCCACTTCAAGGTGGGGGAGCCCAAGCAACATTCCAAGTCATATAGTTGACATACTCAAGCCCTCCCAACCACATATATTCATTGATCCATCCTATACACAAGATTTAGACCACTACAACCAACACAAGTGCCACAAAAGAGAGAGCAAGCAAAAGAGAGCTACTCATTTGAGTTTAGCACTAGTGCCTTGTGAGATTCACTAAGAGATAGTGTGTGCTTCATCTTTGTGTTCATTTGCGCGTGGAGTTTTGACTCCCATTGAACTTCCTCCAAAGTTTTGGAGGCTTGTAAAAGCTAGCAAGAGACACCAAAGTGTGTGGTGGTCCTTGCGGGATCGAGAGTGATCCTTGAGAAGAACAAGAGCTCACCGATCCTTGTGTGATTGGGGGAGAGAGGGAAAGGGTTGAAAAAGACCCGTCCTTAAGTGGACTCCTCAACGGGGACTAGGCCTTCGAGGGCCGAACCTCGGTAAAACAAATCACCCGTGTCCATTGTGTTTATTGCTTGTGATTTGTTTGTTTTTTCCCTTGCTCTAAGTTTTCTTACGCCTTTATTTGCTAATATCATTTGGTGTTGCTTCAAGTTAAATTCCCATTTAGTGAAGCAATACGTTGCAAGGAAGAACTTGTCCTAGTGCTCTTCTCATCTAAGGCTTCTTGCTTTGTTATTCTATAACTTACTAGTTGTATTGATTTATCACTTCCGCATTATTTAGCAATACTCTTTTCAAGCAAGAACTTAGTTTCTATTCTCCGATATTTGTATATCCTGTTCTAACCACTAATCAAGGGATCTAGTTGGGGGATAAAGTTTTAATTTTCAGGTTTCGCCTATTCACCCCCCCTCTAGGCGACTTTCAATTGGTATCAGAGCTAGGCACTTCATCTTGAGTCTAACAACTCGAAGTGATGGCTCGTAGAAGATCCCAAAAGAACAAGAAGACCCAGGAGAACAAGGAGGTAACTCTTGAGATATTACTTTCCGATTGTTCTAATTATGATTCATGGTCTACTAGAGTGATAAATGCTTTTAGAGCGGTAGACCCACAATTAGAACAAATTTTAGACAAGAGTATTATTCCTCCTAACTATGCTAGGGAAAATGCCTCCGAAGATGATTTAAGATGTATACGCTTAAACTATCTAGCTTATGACATCTTAAGTAAATCCCTTAGCAAAGAAGATTATCATGCCCTCATAATAAAATATGACAAACCCATTTGTGATATGCATGATATTTGGACTAGAATTAAAAGCAAATTTAATAAGTCCAAACATGATAGTTCATTCTGTGCTTCTACTTCCTTTGGTATTTGTGATACTAACCCTTGCAAGGAAGAAGAAGAAAATGAACGGTGGAGACCAAACGATGAATCCACCTCTCCAAAAGGTTTGTCTTCCCATTTCGATTCCCACATGTGTTGTGTGGCTAATGCAAATCATAGCGGAAGCACAAATAAGGATGAGGAGGAAGAAAGAAGCTTTGTGCAACTCTACGCTCGCCTGAGCCAAGAAGATAAGGCGGTCTTGCTCAAGCTTCTAGAAAGAGCGAGAGAGCAAAGCGAAGCTCGTCAAAGGCTAGAAAATATTCTCTCCATGAAGATGCAACACTTTGACGAGTTGACTAAAGAACATGAGGAGCTAAAGTGCTCTCATGTTGATTTGGTCCAAAGGTATGAAACTGTTTCAATTGAGCACGATAACGCTTTACATTGTATCGCTCAATTAGTAAATAGGAATACCTTGCTTAAGGACCAAGTAGAAAAGCTAAAAGTTGAAAATCTAGCTTTTCGAGAAAAATATGATATGCTTCTATGTTCTCATGAAAATCTTATGGATGATCATATCATATTAAACATTGCTCATGAGGTTGTGATAGAAAACTTGAAATCCCAACAACCTCATTCGTGCACATGTATTCAAATTGATACTATATTACCTTGTGCTAATGCTTGTTGTCCGTCGACAAGCAAATCTTCCTTTGAGCTAGAATTTGCAGGAACAAATGATGATTCATATCAAAAGCTCAAGGAAGAAAATGAGAGGCTAAAGATGAGCTTGACACAACTAAAAGGGAAATGCATTGCCCAACCTTCTCAAGATAACCGTGATCACATGGTGAAGAAGCTTGAGACGGGAACAACCGTGGCATGCACTACATCCCTTAAAGAAAATGTCAAGGATTTGAGGATTACCAAGAGGAAGAAACAAAAGATGAAATTCAACACCTCCTCCAAAAGCCTCAACCACGCCTCCACAAAAGGTAACATCCAAGGTAATGATCAAGCCACACTTCACATTAAGAGATGTAGTGAATGCTTTGAAGAGGGGCACTTGATTAGGTCATGTCCCTACATTAAAAATGGCTTGATTATTAACAAGGATGATAGACTTTGTTTTAAATGCTCCAAGAAGGGACACTTGCTTAGATCTTGTCCCCATTTAAAACAAAAAGGCATAGGGTTAGAAAGGAAAGTTTTTACTAACCATGTAGCAGGCAACAAACAAGGAAAGAAGAAAACTTCAAAACTTGAAAAACACCTATGCTACACATGCCGAAGAAAGGGACATCAATGCAAGGATTGTCCCATTGGTAACAATTCCACTCCTAGCTTGTCAATTAATTCTCATGTAACTAGGCAACCCAAAATTGCAACTTGTGCTAGAAAGGTAATGAGTTTACCTAGTGCTAACACAAAGGACTTTTGGGTTCCTAGATCTTTGTTGACTAACCGTGATGGACCCATCAAGCGATGGGTACCAAAATATGCTTGACAAGCTTTGTAGGAGAAGGAGATGATATGAAGTCTTTGGGGTGCTTGAGAGAGTTCATTCAATTCTTATCAACTCAAGCTATCAATCTTCAATGATCTATATACATGATTGACCCAAGGTTATTTTTCAAATTGCTATGTCTTAAACTCATATCATCTCGAGAAAGATATTATATGTTGTAGGAAGTGAACAGATATCATATGCGAAAAATCAAGGCCTACAGCATGGAGGAAAGCCAAAGGATGGTAACACTTATCTTTTAAGTGCAAGTATTTAAAATATCATTTCTTATGTGTCTTGTGTAGTCACATAGAATAATTGAAGCACTTCAAATGTCTTTAAATTGATATTACCATTCTTTGAAGAAATTTTTTCTCATATGGTAGATTGCATATTCATCATTTCCATTCTATAGCAATCTACATGCTTTAAAATATTGCAAGTATCTCATGGCATGTATTTTCACTAAGTGTTTTATTATTGCTATGATTCTAGATATATAGAGATATTTCATATTCTTAAAAGGATGAGGTGTCATGTAAGGAATTCTAATCCTTAGGACACTTATAAAAGGAAAACTCTCTCTATAACTAGAATAGGGAGACTATTGATTTTATTTAAGTAACCCAAGTAGTCTCACTTGTAGAGAATAAGTTTCTCTTTGGAAGTGTGTAATCTAACTTGAAAAGAAAAATCAATCCAATGTTTTATGTTGTATTTCTACTTACTCAAATTGGATATGATTCTTTCACATTTATCGCTTTCCAAATCATGAGTTAGATTTATTCCTATAATCTCAAAGGATTATTTATGCTTGTTTTATGAGTTAAAATTGAGCATAACATCATCTATGGATAATCTAGTTCATGCTATGAAGTTTCCATGTTTTAGTAATCTAGCTTTTTATTCCTTATCAAAATGGTTACAAAAATGGAAACTAGTGCTTGTGTTACTAACAAAGTATCTCTTGAGCCTACTTATGAATATCTACAAAAAGAAAGTGCACAAGCCTCATGGGTTGTTCTTCACCCAAAAGAAGAAAGGTAAAAGCAAAGGTATGGGAACTCATCTTCTTAATCAAATTTAATTCCCATCTCCATGGATATTTAATCTAAATTATCATATTCTACCCATGTGAGGAATAGATTCTTTATTGAACTCAAATCAGCTAGATGTGCATTCAAATATCATTTTCTTAATGCTCATGTCCATTAGAATCTATTTAATGCCTTTGCGATATTTATATATGTTATCATATTGATTTGCTTCCAAGTAATGATTAACTAAATTCAATATGATAAAGTAAAATCTCCAATGATTATTAAAATGCTTAAAAGGTGCTCACTCATATTTCTCAAATGAAATGCACTAATGTTAATGATTTTACTTCATGTCTGTGTGACTTATGAATGATGAACTGTCTATATTTTCTATCTAAAGAAATCATCTTTCATCATATACTCCCTTGTGCTATTAACATCTTTCTTGAGTATTTTCAATAAGTTTGAAAGGAAAAGGAAACAACTACAAAGGGAGGACTCTCAAATGAAAGAGGAGGACATCAAGAACAACAACACCTACTTGGATAATAAGGTCTACAAAACAATCAATGGTGTGGTTGTGAGTATTCTAAATACTTTCATTATGAGATTACTAGGCTTAAGTTGTTATTGCAAAATTTAATGAGCCTTGATCAAGATGTATAATGCTTCTCCCTATTTGTCTTTAAAGTAAATCATCCATGCATATCTTTAGGGGGAGTCTATTCTTATATCTTGATTTTGTTGAGACTATTGCTTTATCTCAGTAATTTCATATAGTCTCTTGCCTGAGAATAAGTTTCTCATGAAATATGCTACTATTTTTAAATTCTTGTCTTTCACTCCAAAATAGCATATTTGCTGGATTCTCCTACTCTAAGCTTAATTGATAATCTAATGCGTATGTTGTTCTTTTGATCACATCTGTTATTTGTTTGATCATTGAATGACTTCAATCAACAATCATGCTTCTTAGTGCCGTATATACTATCAATCGATATCTCTCTTGATATGCACTAAGTTAAAAGGGGAATTCATGATACATTTATGCAACTTGTGATCCATTTGATATATGCTAACAATAACTTGAAAAGATCACTAGTTGTAGAACTCTCTCTTGTGCAAAATATTTCCATATATTGTCATTAATAATAGGTCTTAAGCATCTAAGATTAAGGACAAAGCACAATGAAGAGAGCGTCCCTATGTAAAGGTACAAAAAGGTAAAACTATCTCCTTTCATTTAAACTTGTACCTAAATCTTCCTTTTCTATACTCTCTTTACATATCTTGTTTAAAAGGAAGAGAAAGCATGTCCATGCGTATCCCTGCTTCATATCTAGTTTAACTTCTCAAAAATTCATTCATGCTTTAATGCATCTTTGTTGAAACTAGATGAAGTGATTTAATTGTCAAAGAGCTTAAAGCTTAACCTTGTAACAAGGATAAGCTGCCTTTGTTCCAAAGGTGGATGGTCCTTAAGCCTCTTTGAAATCCTTAAGGGTAAATGCTTGAAATGTTTACAACATGCTTTCATAAGTGCATAAACTGTCATGAGCATCACACTTATAATATGACAAAATGCACTTCACATTTTGTATGATATAGATATGTTCTCATTAACCTAATTATGTGCAATTGGCATTTAAGGCCATAATATGTGTTCCTCTCCATGCACATACTTAGGAGGAGCAATCTATGTTATATAGAATTATGATCATGCTTAATTTGACATATCCTTTTGATCATATCTCTTTTATGTCTATGACTAATGTGTTTTCAAGTATATTCTCATGCTTAGTCATAGGATTGAAAGGGAAACAGAGTATTCGGCAAAGATGATGCTTCCACTCAACTCCTTCGATATTATCCACTCTTTGTCGGTATTCCGCATAAGTTCTCCACTTTGGTATAATCTTCACTCATATCTCTATTTCAATTGAATATTTCAATTGTTTGCCAAAGGGGGAGAGAAAGAAAAGGGCTTATATCTCACTCAAAGTATCCGTTTTTGGCGATTCATGCCAAAGGGGGAGAAAGTATGAGCCCAAAGCAAAAGGACCGCACCACCACCCTAATTTTAAAATTAATGGTTTTCAATTGGTAAACTTCAAATTGGTATCTCTTTGTGTTCTAAAGGGGGAGCAAGTAGTATTTTCTAAACTTGATATCTTAAAACCCTCTTGAACACTAAGAGGAGAATCTATTTGAGGGGGAGTTTTGTTTAGTCAAAGGAAAAGCATTTGGATCAAAGGGAGAAAATTTCAAAACTTGAAAATGCTTCTCAAAATCTTATTCATTTACCTTTGACTATCTTGCAAAAGGACTTTGAAAAGAATTTACAAAAGAATTTGCAAAACAAAACTTGTGGTGCAAGTGTGGTCCAATATGTTAAAAATGAAGAAACAATTCATGCATATCTTGTAAGTATTTATATTGGCTCAATTCCAAGCAACCTTTGCACTTACATTATGCAAACTAGTCAATTATGTACTTTTACATTTGCTTTGGTTTGTGTTGGCATCAATCACCAAAAAGGGGGAGATTGAAAGGGAATTAGGCTTACACCTAGTCCCTAATTGATTTTGGTGGTTGAATTGCCCAACACAAATATTGGACTAACTAGTTTGCTCTAGTGTATAAGTTATACAGGTGCCAAAGGATTCACACTTAGCCAATAAAAAGACCAAGTATTGGGTTCAAACAAAGGAGCAAGAGCCAACCGAAGGCACCTTTGGTCTGGCGCACCGGACTGTCCGGTGTGCCACCGGACATGTCCGGTGCACCAGAGGATTCCGACTTCAAACTCTTCACATTCGGGAATTCTCGGAAGCCGGGGCGGTATAATTCACCGGACTGTCCGGTGTACACCGGACAGTGTCCGGTGCTCCAAGGATGAGCGGCCTCGCGAACTCGGCAGCCTCGGGAATTCACTTCGGCTGCTCCGCTATAATTCACCGGACTGTCCGGTGTACACCGGACTGTCCGGTGTGACAGCGGGGCAACGGCTACTTCGGCGCCAACGGTCACCTGTAGGCGCATTAAATGCGCGCCAGAGCGCGCAGAAGTCAGGCACGCGCGTCATGGCGCACCGGACACTCTACAGTACATGTCCGGGACGCCACCGGACATTCAGGCGGGCCCAGAAGTCAGAGCTCCAACGGTCAGAACCCTGACGGCCGGGTGACGTGGCTGTCGCACCGGACATGTCCGGTGTGCACCGGACTGTCCGGTGCACCATACGACAGACAGCTTTCACCAACGGCTAGATTTTGGTTGGTGGCTATAAATACCACCCCAACCGGCCACTTCAAGGTGGGGGAGCCCAAGCAACATTCCAAGTCATATAGTTGACATACTCAAGCCCTCCCAACCACATATATTCATTGATCCATCCTATACACAAGATTTAGACCACTACAACCAACACAAGTGCCACAAAAGAGAGAGCAAGCAAAAGAGAGCTACTCATTTGAGTTTAGCACTAGTGCCTTGTGAGATTCACTAAGAGATAGTGTGTGCTTCATCTTTGTGTTCATTTGCGCGTGGAGTTTTGACTCCCATTGAACTTCCTCCAAAGTTTTGGAGGCTTGTAAAAGCTAGCAAGAGACACCAAAGTGTGTGGTGGTCCTTGTGGGATCGAGAGTGATCCTTGAGAAGAACAAGAGCTCACCGATCCTTGTGTGATTGGGGGAGAGAGGGAAAGGGTTGAAAAAGACCCGTCCTTAAGTGGACTCCTCAACGGGGACTAGGCCTTCGAGGGCCGAACCTCGGTAAAACAAATCACCCGTGTCCATTGTGTTTATTGCTTGTGATTTGTTTGTTTTTTCCCTTGCTCTAAGTTTTCTTACGCCTTTATTTGCTAATATCATTTGGTGTTGCTTCAAGTTAAATTCCCATTTAGTGAAGCAATACGTTGCAAGGAAGAACTTGTCCTAGTGCTCTTCTCATCTAAGGCTTCTTGCTTTGTTATTCTATAACTTACTAGTTGTATTGATTTATCACTTCCGCATTATTTAGCAATACTCTTTTCAAGCAAGAACTTAGTTTCTATTCTCCGATATTTGTATATCCTGTTCTAACCACTAATCAAGGGATCTAGTTGGGGGATAAAGTTTTAATTTTCAGGTTTCGCCTATTCACCCCCCTCTAGGCGACTTTCAGCAGGGTCAGGGACGGTTTGATCCAAGTGTAACATTAGGCCCACATTGATGTTGTCTTCAATTTGCATGTCGTCCTGTCCCTCGACATTGTTTCCCTCCAAATTAATGTTGGCAGGAGGGAAAGCAGGCAGGGCGAGAACCACTTCAGCCGGCGCCGGGGCTTCCTCCTGATGGAGCTGGACTCCCTGAGGGATAATGATGTCGTTAAAATAGCCCACCGAATTGTCAGAAGGAAGATCCTCAAGGCCTGAAAGCTGGTAGCTGAACTGCTCTTCTTCATTGTTCGCAACGTTAACATTATTTGGTACAGCCTCTGGCACAGGGGGATGAGCCTGCTCAACAGGCCAAGGGTCCCAGCCATCATCAGCATTGGCAGCAACATTTTCCTCAGCATTGATTCCATCTTCGGGAGGAATATTGAGGTCGAACTGGAAATGGAAGTTTGGCATCGGCTGTCCCATACCAAAAAATTCAACCGGGAGCTGGTGACCATCATGGGGGTATGGAGGCACGGGGTCCTCATCCTGAGGTTGGGCGCCAAGCATGAACTGTTGCACAATGTCACATTGAACCGTCCAAGAGACACCCTGAAAACCATCAGCCACAGAGAAGACAATGAACTGTGGTACTTCCTGCAGAGAAGTCACCCTAGCTTGGACCAACAGCCTAGTAGCATTGTTAGGATCAGGGTCCCTCATGAGCACCCTTCCAAAAGCACCCACCGCATTTTGAATGTGTTCATGAGTCCAGAAATCCATAGGGAAACCAAGCAGAATCAGCCAACATTCATGATTAAAGGTTAGGGCACGCTGATTCCAGCCTTCATTGTGGCGAATAACAGTAAAGGAAAATCCCAGTGCTTGCTGGGGGCCCAAAGCCACCAAGTTATCTCTGTCGAACGCGAACCTGAATCGCACCAAAGCCTGCCCCAGATGAGAGCGCTGGATGCTCCAGACTTGGACCCGCCGGACTTCCACCAAATACTCACGGATAATATCATCGAAGATATGGAAGTTGATCTCATGCTCCGGCAAGGGGTGAACAAGCACAATGCCTCAATCTTCATGCGCCGAAGGTTGAGGACGAGTAACAGTACTTACCATTATCTCGCGATGATCGACTTGCTGCGCCACGAAGCCATGGGGGAGGAACGGCGTAGGATCAACTCTGCGAAAAGCCATTTCTTTAGCAGCACCAAGAATGCTGGAGGACAAAGGTGGCGGAGGTCCCACACTCGTAAGGGAGCACGACGGCGACGAAGTCTTCCAGGGCAGCGGCGCGGAGTGGGGTTTTGTGAACAGTGCAAGTTCCGTGGAAGGCGAAGCGTCGGCACTCGAAAGAACCGCCTGAGAGAACTCACCAAAGTTGTTAAAAGTGGGCGGGTGAGGGGGCCCACCTGTAAGCGAAAGCAGGGGAGGCCGAAACCATAAGCGCGGAGGAAACCCCCAGGAGGCCTTCGCGAACTTATCGGGAAAAGAGACAACCGGTCGATTGCACTTCTGACCCGATAAACCAAATATTTGAGAATTATTCCAGAGAGAGAAAGATCCCGGAAAAACCGGTCACCCGACGCCGTAGGGACAGAAGAGCCATTAATGCCGGGGGCAGAATCCTGTCCAAAATTCTCCGGGCACTGTTCCAAAATCTTCTTGGGCCTCCAAACCAACATCCGCGGGGCCCATAGGGGAACGTGAGGGGTCTCTAGCGAAGACCGAAATCCTGAGTGAACCATGCGGCCAACTCTGCGATTTGAATAATTTTGAAAATACGGACGATCAACAGCAACATGATTACGGACAGAGCGGCGGGAGAAGGAAATCCGATCAAAAACCGAACGCCGCTGCATCTGCATCAATCCATCGGGGGTACGAACAGACCTCTGTCGATGTCCTAAAGGAACCAAATTTGCACCTGTCAGAGCTGGATTACGAGACATATTCACATTCGGGGCCGGAGAAGAACAGCGATGGGCCGGAGGAGAACGGTGATGAGTAACCAGTTTACAGGAATTGGATTCCTCCGCAGAATAACGCTGCCACTCAATAAACCAATTAGGGCCGCCAGAATTCCACAGGTGCAGGTACGCCTTGAATACGGAGCAAGAGTAGGAGCGTAGATGATAAACTGCAAAACCAACAACTTTGCAAGAGATCGAAAAGCGAAACACCTGGTCCGCCAGCTGAGAAACTCTGAATAAACCAGCCTCGCCACCAACAAACGATTGAAGCAGAAGGCCTACAGAATCAGGGCACAAACGCATGGAGCATCTGCCAAAGGAGACGACTAAAAAGAACTCATGACGATCAAATTTACCCGGGATAGGGTTGATCGAACGGTTAAACTTGTTGAAAATCTAATCCTGAAAGCGGAGACCGTCGGAGAAATCCAGGGACGAAGCAGATGAACCCGCCAGGGGCCCCCATGGCCACGAGCAGGGGGGCGCCAAGAGATGGCGCGCCGAAAGACGCCGGGGGCGACCAGCGCTAAGACGCCATGGAGGAGACCCGACTTGGCAACGCGGGTGAGGTCCTCGTCGGAGCCGGAGGTTGATAGGACCACCTTCCCTTGCTTCTGTGATTGGTTGTACAATGGAGATATTACAATGCCAATATAGTTGAAATACCTCTATCAGCGCATCTATCTACTTCTTCCTGAATCATCCTTACTAGTACGTCATGCCTGAGTTCTTGCCTTCGGTAAATCCGACGACAACGCTCTTTCCAAATATGCCACTGTCAGCAACATGAATTCATTGAATTGTAGTTGCTGCTCCGTTCGCGGGTTTGCACCAGTTTTTTGCCACCAACTAGAAAGTAGTCTCGGTCTCTGTATAGTGATATGACATTTTGATAGTTGTTCAATGGCTTACCAGCATCTTTCAGCAAAAGGGCAAGCTAGAAACAACTGTGAATGTGATTCCAGAGCTGCATGACATAAACTGCAATTGGGATCCATTTGTCCCTCTCTCGTTAATCCTATCGGCTGTTGGCAGCCTTGAATCATAAGCCATATGAACATCTTGCATCTATTTGTGATCTTGGCCTTCCACAGTGTCCTGCAGTGATCCATTTGCACACTGCCGTGAAACTGAATATTATAAGCCGACCTGGCTGAATACCGCCCATTCCCATTGAATTTCCAAAGAACTGTATCTGGTGCACCAGAGATATTAAGTTGATTGATGTAATGCCATAGTTGCATAAACTGACGGACACCCTGCTGTGATGTAAGGCGCCGAAGACCCATTATCCATCTCCTGGTGTGCACGACAGAAGCAACATATATGTTTTTTCTTCTTGCCCGAGCAAAACAGATTGGTGCAATGTCCTTTGGAGCAGCCCCATTCATGCATGCGTCCTTCCAAAAGCTAGTTCGCTCACCATTGCCCAGAATGACAGAAGTAGCTGCTTGGAACAAGCTGACTGAATTTGTAAAGAGTACATATGCGGATAGGGGTACTTTGGATGAGGTTTCATATTTGATGTCTCGATCCAGTCATTTGTACCAAATACAATTCAACAATGTGGTTTGCTTGCTATTCTGCTGCAAGAACTTAGATATCGACCTCCACTGGAATGGTGCGGTTGGTGAGTTTGAGTGAGCTGGCTACGCAAAAACTCATATGACTGGAACTTATGACTGGAACTGAAAGTTGAGGCAGGCTATTGCTAGTGTGTCAGATATGTGCTCGTTACATGTTTGTTGGCTGATGCCAGAGAGTGATGGATGGGTCAGCAGATGGGTAGCACGCCGCCGATCTTGGGTGTGTGAACTGAGCTTGATTTCACTAACTAGTGAATTTCTTTGTTATGGGCAACAAAGGGTAGTCAAAACTCAAAACTGGGGGACTAACTAGAAGAGAACCAAACACATGGAATTACTTTAGGTGTAAGGTGTAGTGAATAGTTTGCCATCTATGCACGGAGAGTGCCTCAGACTACAACTAAAATAAAATACTAATGCGATGTTTGAATACACTAGACCTAATAGTTAGTGGTTAAATTAGTTGGAGACATCCAAACACCATAACAAATAGTTCAACTATTACCTATTTTTAGTAAATTAGTTAATAGTTAGCTATCTATTTGCTAGCTAGCTAATTCTACTAGCTTTTTTTAACCAACTAACTATTAGCTTAGAACTGTATTAGGGTTTAAGGGGTCTCTCTTGTACATTTACCATTTCACCCCTCTGTTTGTAATGGGCCAGACCCAACTCAGTCTATTAATATAGAGGCCCACCCTAGTGTAGGGCTAGGGTTTTCAATATGGTATATAGCTAGGTCACCATTTTTTTTTCAGCCGCTGCTGCCCTCTCCCCTGCAGCCGCCGCTTCCTCCCACCTCTCCTCCCTCCGGCCGCCGCCGGCCGTCACCTCCACCCGCCGCCGGCCGTCACCCCCCATGAGCCAGCCGCCACCCCAGCCCTCTTCTCGGCACGACGTCCAGCGCCTCCTCCGTCTGCAGTAGCCCCGCACGAAGCATACGGCGGTGGCCCTCGTCAACCCGGCGCGGATATGCCGGAGCGCTCACCGACGTGGTGCTCGCCGTCCATCTCCACGCGCGACCGCTACCGGCGACAGCTCGCCCCTGTCGCGGAGCCGGCAGCCCGCCACCCGCGTGGCCGCGACCAGCGTCCGCCCGCCCCTGTCCGCTCTCTGTTTGCGCCACCCTGAAGCTAAAGCTGTGCGGCGGCGACCTCCAGGCACCGCCCTCCCCCGGCTCGGCGGCTCCCTCGTTTATTTCCTCCCCAAGCAGTGAGCCGTAATGTCAACACCGCCTCCTCCCCACTACACCCCGGCTGCCGCTGCGGCTGCCGCCCGCCCAGCAGTCCCGCGCGGCCCCCACCGCGGGCACCGCTGATGCCGCTGCGGCTGCTGCCATGACTGCCGCTGCGGCTAATGCCATGACTGCCGCTGCCCAGCAGTCCCGCGCGGCCCTCACCGCGGCCACCGCTGCAATGGCTCCGCCACCGCGCACCACCGCCGGCCTCGACGGTCTACTCTCGCCGACACGTCTTCCCGGACACCCGCCCCCTGGGTTCTCCACCACTCGTCCGCTCGTTGCCGATGCCACCTGGGCTTCCACGCTGCTCTCCACCGACTCCACCATGTCATCGGCCATCGCGGCTATCCAAGCTGCCCTTGCCGGCCTCTCAGGAGCGCGAGCGTGCCATGGCCGCCACACTGACCGCCAAGATGGCCACTGCGCAGCGTCTCGCCATCGGCCCTCCTCCGGTCGCCCAGGAGACACCCCCGCCCACCCCAGAGGCTCCCCACGCCTCTGGACTCGATGCTGACCACATCACCGCTCTCCACGCCCAGGCGACCGGACTACAGAACATCCGGTTCCCTTGTGTCCATCGTTCTAGACCCAGCGTCCCCCCACTACCCTCGCTGGAAGGGGCAGGTCCTCCTCACCTTGCGTCGCTACGCCCTCGACGACCACGTCCTCGATGACGTCGCCACCCCCGCCGTCCCTAGCCTGATCCTTGATGGACTCCGTGGTCCTCTCCTAGCTCCACGGAACCATCACCGTCGAGCTCCAGGACATCATTCCGCGACCAGGCGGACACGGGCCGTCAGGCGTGGCTCGCCCTCGAAGAACAGTTCCTCGGGAACCGGGACGCTCGCGCCCTGCAACTCGACGCCCAGTTCCACCTGTTCTCTCAGGGGGACCTCTCCGTGGACGAGTACTGCCGCCAAATGAAGGGCATGGCAGACTCTCTCCACGACCTCGGCGAGCCTGTCGCCGATCGGACCTTGGTGTTGAACCTTCTGTGTGGCCTCAGGCCCCGCTATGGCCACCTGAAGGCTCTCATCAAGAGGACCGTTCCCTTTCCCACATTCCGTGCCGTCAGGAACGAGCTTCTCCTCGAGGAGCTCACCATGGCATTTGAGGCCCCTGCTCCGACGCTCTACGGCGCTCCGCCCGGCGGTCAAGGCACCCTCAGGGGGTTAGGCCCCTCGCCCTCCGTTGACCGGGGCCCCTACCCGCCGCACACCTGCTGTCCCTACGGACCCCTCATCCGGCGTCCGCCACCGACGGAGGTCGTCGTTCCCGCAAGGGCGGCCGTGGGAGTTGTGGCTCCTCTCGTGGTGGTCCCTTCCGCCAGGGGTGGCGGTCAGGCGTGGTCGTCATTCTATAACCCTGGACCGGGACCATCGCCATGTGGCCGGGCCAGGCCCCACCGTACTCCCGTCCCCCGATGCCGGCCCTTCTGACTGCGCCACCCTACGGCGTCCCTCCCACGCCTCCCTACGGCGTGCCTGCATCGCATTCGGCTCCGCCCCACCTCCTGCCCCTAGGGACCCCCACGACGACTTGGTCCCCGTTGTCTGGAGGCTGGGACAACGCTTCCCTCGCCGCCGCTTTCAGCACCATGGCGATGACCCCTCCTTCCTCCGACTGGGTGATCGACTCTGGTGCCTCCTACCACACCACTCCCACTACAGGCACGCTCTCTCGCTCCCATCCCCCCCATTCTCTCATCCTTCATCGATCATCATTGGAAACGGTTCCACTCTGCCCGTCACCTCAGTAGGTGCCTCGGTTCTCCCTGGACCGTTCTACCTCAACGACGTTCTCGTAGCCCACCACATCACTCATAATCTTCTTTCTGTTCGTCGTTTCACCACTGACAACTCATGTTCCATTGAGTTTGACGCCTCTGGTTTCTCTGTGAAGGATCTGACCACCAGGACTCCCCTCGCCCGCTGTGACAGCTCGGGGCCCCTCTACACGCTCCGGCCATCCACCTCCGGCGCGTCTTCGCCTCCTGCCCTGGTCTCCACCACCTCCTCCACCACTTGGCATCGTCGTCTCGGACATCCCAGACCTGACGTTATGACCAAGATTACCAGTGAAAGGGAATTAGGCTTACACCTATTTTCCTAAATTGATTTTGGTGGTTGAATTGCCCAACACAAATCATTGGACTAACTAGTTTGCCCAAGTCTATAAGTTATACAGGTACCAAAGGTTCACAATAAGCCAATAAAAAGACCAAGTAAAGGGTTCAACAAAAGGAGCAAGAGACAACCGAAGGCACCCTGGTCTGGCACACCGGACTGTCCGGTGCACCACCGGACATGTCCGGTGCACCAAGGTTCTCCGCGCTGAACTCCTTACCTTCGGGAAAACGCAGAGTCACCGCGCTATAATTCATTAGACTGTCCGGTGTACACCAGACAGTGTCCGGTGCTCCAAGGGGACGCGACTCTGAACTCGCTAGCTTCGGGAATTTGCAATGGCTAGTCCGCTATAATTCACCGACATGTCCGGTGTACACCGGACTGTCCGGTGTGACAACGAAGTAACGGCTACTTCGGCGCCAACGGCTACCTGCAGGTGCATTGAATGCGCGCCAGGGCGCAGAAGTCAGGCACGCCCATGCTGGCGCACCGGACACTCTACAGTGTATGTCCGGTGCGCCACCGGACATCCAGGCGGGCCCAACAGTCAGAGCTCCAATGGTCGGAACCCTAACGGCCTGGTGACGTGGCTGTCGCACCGGACTGTCCGGTGCACCATACGACAAACAGCCTCCACCAAATGGCTAGTTTGGTGGTTGGGGCTATAAATACCCCCAACCACCCCACATTCAAGTCATCCAAGTTTTCCACTTTTCAACCACTTACAAGAGCTAGACATTCAATTCTAGACACACCCAAGTGATCAAATCCTCTCCAATTCCACACAAGGCTTTAGTGATTAGCGAGAGAGATTTGCCGTGTTCTTTTGAGCTCTTGCGCTTGGATTGCTTCTTTTCTTTCTCACTTGCTTTTGTGATCAAATCTCAATTGTAATCGAGGCAAGAGACACCAATTATGTGGTGGTCCTTGCGGGGAAGTTTTGTTCCCGGTTTGATTTGAGAAGAGAAGCTCACTCGGTCTGAGGGATCGTTTGAGAGAGGGTAAGGGTTGAAAGAGACCCGGCCTTTGTGGCCTCCTCAACGGGGAGTAGGTTTGCGAGAACCGAACCTCGGTAAAACAAATCGCGTGTCACACTCTTCATTCGCTTGCGATTTGTTTTGCGCCCTCTCTCTCAGACTCATTATTATTTCTAACGCTAACCCGGCTTGTAGTTGTGATTAATTTTGTAAATTTCAGTTTCGCCCTATTCACCCCCCTCTAGGCGACTTTCAATTGGTATCAGAGCCCGGTGATTCATTAGAGCCTAACCGCTCGAAGTGATGTCGGGAGATCACACCAAGAGGGAGATGGAGACCGGCGACAAGCCCACTACGAGTCACGGGAGCACTTCATCGGAAGAGTCCCGCACCAAGAGGAAGGAGAAGAAGAAGGACTCCTCCAACAAAGGGAAGGGGAAGGAGAAGAAATCTTTTTCCCACAAGTCGCATCGGAGAGGCGACAAGCACAAGAGGATGAGGAAAGTGGTCTACTACGAGACCGACACTTCATCAACGTCGACCTCCGGCTCCGATGCGCCGTCCGTAACTTCTAAGCGCCAAGAGCGCAAGAAGTATAGTAAGATCCCCCTACTCTACCCTCGCATTCCTAAACATACACCTTTACTTTCCGTCCCTTTAGACAAACCACCAACGTTTGATGGTGAAGATTATGCTAGGTGGAGTGATATGATGCGATATCACCTAACCTCACTCCACAAAAGTATATGGGATGTTGTTGAGTTTGGTGTACAGGTACTGTTGGGACCATGCTTCGTCGCCGAAGGTCCTGCAGGAAGAAACAGTTTCGGTTGAAGTTGTCTGTATGTAATACCGAAGGGTGTTGTCCATGAAGCTTCGGAATTACAAACCGACTTAAAGATAGAATGACCTTTTAGTCCATAAGAGTTTGAGTCGATGTTGTAAACTTTTATGAGGGGTATGATTGTAATTGTTCACAGGCTGTGTCCTGTGCCTATAAATAGTGAACAGTATTCCTATACTGTTCACGCATTCTGTTATTGCAAAAGTATCATTCGGGAATTATTGCTTGTCAAGGCGAAGGTATAATCATACCTTAAACATTGTATTAAAAATAAATATGTGAATGGTATCATTTATCTTCAACATATCTATTTTTAATGTTTTACATTTTACATCGTTTTATGTTATTTTTATCACCTTCGTAATATTATCTTCATATCCTTCGTCCGAAGTTCATTGAACCCTTGAGGAGATAATGCTTCAGCGGACGAAGGGTATTTAATGTTTAACATCATCGTGTTGCCTTGTTCTTGATTCATAGCATTTGAGAACAAGCCCCCAACATTGGCGCCACCTCCGGTCAACACACTTCCACTTTTTTGAGTTGATGGCTTCGTTCAACGATCAAGCTGGAGCTGCTTCAGCCCCGAAGCTGCTACTCCCGATAACAGGTGGTTCATGCTCAGAGCCAGCCAACAAAAAGCAGAAGAAGGAAGCACAGAGAAGGGTACAACATGTTGGGGTGCAAGGACCCTTCATCAAGTCAAGATGGTCTCACATTCCAATTACCTTCTCCCAAGAGGATCTCCAACTCAAGGATTACCCACACAATGATGCTATGGTTATCTCTTGTGTGATCAAAGGATTTCTGGTCCATAATGTTTTGGTTGACACAGGCAGCGCAGCGATATCATATTTGCTAAAGCTTTCAGACAAATGCAAGAGCCCGAAGACAAGATCCATGATGCTACGCACCCTCTTTGTGGCTTCAGAGGACAGAAAATTGTAGCACTTGGGAAGATTACCATGCCAGTAACCTTCGGATTTGTTAACAACACAAGGACTGAGCAAATTGTGTTTGATATTGTTGACATGGAGTATCCTTACAATACTATCATTGGTCGCGGTACTCTCCATGCCTTTGAAGCAATTCTTCACCCAGCTTACCTCTGCATGAAGATACCTTCGGACCAAGGGCCTATTGCTATTCATGGAAGTCAGGAAGCTGCCAGAAGGGCCAAAGGAAATTGGACAGATTCAAAAGCAATCCATAACATAGATGGAGCTGAGGCCTGTGAGCAATACAAGTTCAGAAGGGAAAAAGCTGCTTCAGCTGACCAGCCGAAGCCCATGCTCTTATGTGAGGATATAGCAGATCAGAAGGTGCTATTGGGATCTCAATTGTCTGAAGAGCAGGAAAAAATCTTGATAAGGTTTCTGTTCAACAATAAAGATGTTTTCGCCTGGTCAGCTAATGATCTTTGCGGAGTTAACAGGGATGTTATTGAGCACTCGCTCAATGTTGACCCATCCTTCAGACCCAGTAGCAGAGACTTCGGAAGATGTCTGATGACAAGGCCGAAGGTGCTCGGAATGAAGTGAAAAGACTCCTCAGTGCTGAAGTTATTAGAGAGGTGAAATACCCAGAATGGTTGGCTAACACTGTTATGGTGAAGAAGGCCAATGGTAAATGGAGAATGTGTATTGATTTTACTGACCTCAATAAGGCTTGTCCGAAGGACGAGTTTCCATTGCCAAGAATAGATTCCTTAGTCGATGCAGCAGCTTCGTTAGAGCTTATGAGTTTGCTGGATTGCTATTCAGGCTATCATCAAATCTGGATGAAGAAGGAGGATGAACCGAAAACCAGCTTCATAACCCCTAGTGGGACATATTGCTACCTTCGGATGCCTGAGGGGCTTAAAAATGCTGGAGGAAGCTTCAGTAGGATGACAGCGAAGGTTCTCCATTCTCAGATAGGCATGAATGTACTAACTTATGTTGATGACATTATTGTAAAAAGCACGAAGCAAGATAACCACATTGCTGATTTACAGGAGACCTTCGCTAATTTTAGACAGGCTGGTTTAAAACTGAATCCAGAAAAATGTGTCTTCGGAGTTAAGAAGGGGAAATTTCTTGGTTGCCTAGTTTCAACAAAGGGAATTGAGGCTAATCCAAGTAAAATCGAAGCTATACTTCGAATGGAACCACCAAGTACAAAAAAGGGGGCTCAAAGATTGACGGGAAGGTTGGCATCTCTCAACAGATTCATATCCAGATCAGCAGAGAGAAACTTACCATTCTTCAAAGTGCTGAAGTCAGCCGAAGCCTTTCAATGGGGACCAATCCAGCAGAAAGCCTTCGAAGAACTGAAGCAATATTTGATAGATCTAACAACATTAACTCCACCAACGCCAGGGGCTCCTTTGTTATTATATGTGGCAGCTTCGCACTCAGCGGTAAGTGCAGCACTTGTCCAGGAGAAGCTTGAAGGCCAAGTTAAGAGGCAGGCCCCAATATATTTCATATTCGAGGTTCTTAGTTTGTCGAAGAAAAATTATACAGAATTGGAGAAGGTACTGTATGCTGTTTTGATGGCCTCCAGGAAGCTTCGGCATTATTTTCAAGCTTACAACATAATTGTTCCTTCTTCACAACCTCTGAAGGATATTATGAGAAACCGAGAAGCTACTGGAAGGATTGGAAAATGGGCTGCAGAGCTCAATGAATTTTGTATTGATTATGTTCATAGATCCTCGATTCAGTCCCAGGCGTTAGCAGACTTCATTGCTGACTGGACGCCAGGGGCTCAGGAGGAAGAAACAAATAAAGATGCCGAAGCATGGACAGTGTTTTGCGATGGGTCTTGGGGAACCTTCGGAGCAGGAGCGGCTACTGTGTTGGTTTCACCTTCCAAAGTTAAAACTTGTTATGCGGCAAGACTTGATTTTAGTTGCACAAATAATATCGCTGAGTATGAAGCTCTGCTCTTGGGTCTTCGGAAGTTGAAGGCAATGGGAGTCAGAAGGGCCATTCTTAAAACTGACTCTCAAGTTATTTCTGGTCATGTTGACAAGAGCTATAAAGCAAGAGACCCGAAGCTTGAAAAGTATCTAGATACAGTCCGAAGGATTGAGGCTTCCTTCGAAGGTTTCTCTATCAAAAATATTCCTCGTGGAGAAAATGAATACGCTGATCTACTGGCCAAGTCAGCAGCCCAAGGCTGCCCATACCTTCGGAAGTTTTTCGAAACAATAAAAGCACCTTCGGTCGAGCTTCTTGAAAGAGCAATCCTTAATATATCCCCTGTTTATAGCGAGGATTGGAGAACTGAGATTGTCTCTTTCCTTCAGGGTAATTTTTTTTCAGACGACGAAGCTTATAACAGGAGAATAGAAGCAAGAGCTCGACCATATGTCCTAATAGAAGGGGAGTTATACAAGCATGGGGTCTGTTCCCCATTGCTCAAGTGTTTATCCAGATCCGAAGGTATAGAATTAATGAAGGAAATACATGCAGGCCTGTGTGGATCTCACATTGGATCTAGGCCCTTGCTTGGAAAAGTTTTTCGCCAAGGATTTTATTGGCCAAAGGCAGCTTCAGATGCAGCGGATATAGTCCAAAAGTGCGAAGGTTGTCAGAAATGTGCAAGAGATAAAAAACAACCTTCGTCTTTAATCAATTAATACAACCCACTTGGCCGTTGCAGAGATGGGGCCTTGATTTGCTAGGCCCATTACCACCAGCACAGGGGAACTTAAAATATGTGGTAGTGGCAGTGGAGTATTTTTCCAAATGGATTGAGGCAAAGCCCTTAGCCACAATAACTTCATTACTATTCAAAAGTTTTTCTGGCAGAACATTGTTTGTCGCTTCGAGTGCCGAAGGCTATTACTGTGGACAATGGGACACAGTTTGATTCTGAAGCTTTCAGAGAATTTTGTGATCAAATTGGCACGAAGATCCATTTTGCATCAGTTCGACACCCAGAGTCAAATGGACTTGTCGAAAGAGCTAATGGGATCATAATGACAGGAATAATGAAGTCAATCTTCAACCAGCCCAGGGAAAATGGCCTGACGAGCTAATCAAAGTGGTATGGAGCCATAATACAACTGTATCAAGGTCAACAGGTTTACGCCCTTTAAACTATTGTTTGGTGACGAAGCAATAACCCCAGAAGAGGCCAAAGCAGGATCAATAGGATAGTAGCTTCGGCAGAAGGCAAAGACGAAGCTGATTGCTCTGTAGAAAAAGATGCTATTGAAGGGATCAGACTTCAAGCTGTGGAAAACATCAATAAATATCAAGCTGAAACAATAAAATGGCGTGACAGAAAAGTCAAGCTGAAGAACATTGAACTAGGACACTTGGTACTTCGAAGAGTAGCCAACCCTGAGACAGACAAAAGCTGAAGGGGAAGGCCCTTTTGGTAGTATCTTCGCAAGACCCGTTCCTACAGATTGAAGGATATGGACGGCAACGACATTCCTAGATCATGGAATGCGGATGAGCTTCGACGATATTATGTTTAGCTTAATGTAATTTTTTATATTCTTTTTCGTGGCACCCTTTTCCTTTCCAAAGGGGGAGAAAGGTTTTTAATGGGCCACAACATGTAATTTTCCTTATTTCAATTTTATGAGAGTGATATCCCCCAAAAAATGTAAATGTAAATGCAAAAGGAAAAGAAAAGGAAACAGGGAGAAGCTCAAAAGTCGTTCCTAAGGGAATGCAGAGCTTACAGCGAAAAATAAACCCTGATTCCGCTGAAAGTAAAAGGCGAAGAAGCTCCTAAGGGAGGCTTACAACGAAAAATAAACGCTGATTCCGCTGAAAGTAAAAGGCGAAGAAGCTCCTAAGGGAGGCTTACAGCGAAAAGTCAACGCTGAAGGACTATGATTATGTATTTTGATATTCATTTGCACAATGCATCTCATCATGTCATTTGCATTCATAAACATGCATTTAGACATATATAGGATCATCATTGTACCGCATAAAAGCACAGATGCTTCGGCGATGAGGAAACACTCGAAGGAAAATTTCATGCTTCGTTGTGCACGAAAAGAAGGGAAGGTGTTTTTCGCCTTCGGCTCAAAAAAGAAGTTTCGTCCACAGCAAAGCAGATTGTACG